>JADRCD010218417.1:0-28250 GCA_019843815.1 Montemys delectorum | reverse complement strand
GCACGCACGCACGCACGCACGCACGCACGTACTCATGCACAGTGCCAAACATGGTGATATAGACTTGTAATTTCAGCTTAGGAGGCTCAGTTCAAAGCCAGTCTGGACAACTTAACAAAACCCTGTCTCAAAACTTAGAAGTTGAAAAACAGAGCTGGTGATACATCTCAGTGCTAAAGCAATTATCTGGCATTCACAAGGCTCTCTGTTCAATTCAGAGTATCATTTAGAAATGATATTTTGGGCTGGTGAGATGGCTCAGGAGGTAAGAGCACTGATTGCTCTTCCAAAGGTCCTGAGTTCAAATCCCAGCAACCACATAGTGGCTCACAACCACCCATAATGAGATCTGATGTCCTCTTCTGGTGTGTCTGAAGACAGCTACAGTGTACTAGAATTACTATTTTGTTACTCTTGATAACATGGATGAACTTGGAGGACATTGTGCTGAGTTAAATAAGCTAAACACATAGAGGCACAGAGGCACAGAGTAGAGTGGTAGCGGTCAGGGAGTAAGAAGAGGGGAACTGTTGAGACACTGTTGATCAACAGACACAAAATTTCAACTAGATAAAAAAAGAGTAAATTCAAGAGGCTTACTATAGAATACAACGACCACAGTTAATAATGATGTATTATATATTAGAAAATTATATAGAATATAGATCTTAAATTATAAGTACATAAAATAATGAATAGGTTAATTATCTTGATTTAGTCAGTCCACATGTATACATACCTTAAAACATCATAATGTGCTATATATATTGGGTTTTGAGACAGGGTCTTTCTGTGTAGCCTTGGCTGTCCTGGCACTCACTTTGTAGACCAGGCTAGCATTGACCTCACAATATATTAAAATCTGCTTTGTTTTGTTTTTTGTTCTTTGAGGCAGGGCCTGACATTCCAATTCAGCTGTGACCATATATAAATCTGGCAAATAATCTGAGAGCCTTTAGCCAAAAACATACAGGTAAAAATAATATATGATTTAAACGTTACCTCTCTTCCAAGGTGATTATCAGCGATAATATCCAAGTGCCTCTTAAACAGTTCCAACACCACACTGTAGACCAGTTCGTACTGTTCCTGGAGAGTATCAGGAGCCCGGCCAATGAAGAAAATCAAAGCATCAGGGGAATTTCAAAATGGAAACATCCATCAAAATGCATCCCTAACCTCAGGAACAGTGTCTTCTGCTGTGTGGCCTCCGGCAGGCTTGTATAGACGTTTAGGCTATGGAAAGTACTTATTTTACATCAACTGTAGCTAACACACAAGGATTTTATGGCATGCTTCTTTCCTATGCTAACTCTACTTTTTAACTTATCTTTCATCCCCCTATTTTCTTTGCTAGTATTTCTTATTGTATACGTTACCCTAGGTGTATTTTTTGTAAACCACCTCTATTTATGGAAAAATTATCAAGTAGTGGTTGGTATATGAATTGATAGCTTCAGTACTCACTTGGCCCTCACAATTGCTCAGTGATGTAGGGGGGCTATTATACTTGCTTACATTAATACATTGCTTACATTTGCCCAAGGCCACTCAGAAGGATTTCCTGGCATCTGGCCTAAAAACTGAATTGTCTGATTTAGTGTAGTGTATTTAGATCAAGTTTCTGAAATTCTGTAGTAGTAAAGTTACAAAAGAGAAGTGAACCACTGGATAAAAGTTGGAAATCAGTGGTTACAAACGTATTCAATGCAGAGAAATGAGACATCTACTCTTACACTGTGTTACAAGGCTTTTGGCTTTTTTACTTCATTTTGGCTTTTCTTTTTCCTGAAGCACTTCCTCTGAGACTTTACAGCCCTATTTAAATAAAGCATGTTTCAAAGGTATTTTTAGAAAGAGAACAATTGCAGCATCTATATCACCTAGCATAGTGTTGGAATGCCATATATATAAATATATATACACATATGTGTATATATATGTGTGTATATATATATACACATATATATATATGTATATATATATATATATATATATATATTTTAAAGACAGAAAAAGTAGTCAGCCATTGTAGTTTGCTTCTGTAAGCACTCAGGAAGCTGAGGCAGGAGGATTGCTGCAACTTCAAGGCTGGCCTAGTCCTCAATGGTGAATTCTAAGACAGATGGGGGTATGAAAGTCAGACCTTGTCAGAGAAAGAGAGACAGAGAGAGACAGATACAGAGAGACAAAGCCAGACAGAGACAAAGAGACAGAGAGAGACAGAGACAAAGTCTATGAATGAGAACGGGACTCAAACAGGAAGCACCATTGGGCTAGACTGCTGTTTTGCAGTGTTGGAAAAATCATCTACAACTACTAGATTCATTTAGCTAATCATTAACAATGTTACATATGAAAGTTTCTCCAGTTACTTTTGCATTCCGAAAACTAGGCCAGAGAGAGATGGGAATTTCTGAAATGGGGTATTGTCTGTAAATTTAACATTGAATTCATATAACAAGGCTGTGTGCTTAGTGCTGTGTCTGTGTATTTATAAGCTCTGCCTTTCTTCCAAGCCAGCTAAGGCTTCCACTTCATATAAACTTTCCCCTCATAGGTTGAATATAGAAAACACCTACAGACAACATTTGAAAAATTATTTTTCCACAACCTATTCATGGAAAACCTGTGTGGGCCAAACAGATGCTTTCATATTAATAGCTCTTCAGTTTTTCCCTTCAGTCATAACTTGAACATTAAAACATCTAAACTGCTACTGTGAACGTCTTTATCTCTAAACTTATGTGCCAGTTCTTTTATAAGGGACTTGAAGCACTTCAGGATCTTTCTACTTAACTATAATTCCTAAAAAAAAAAAAAAACCACACACACACAAAATGCCTTGCACATAATAAATATCAATAAAAAACAGAATGAATGAATGGCTAAATTAAGTTCTATCTTAAAGATGTATAAATGTATATATTTGAGGGAAATTACTGGTGTATAAATATGTGTGAAACTAATATTATAAGCAATGAGAGATCTGAGCTTAGAAGAAAGAGGAAGACTATTCCTAGTGCAATGAACAAGTGTGGTCAATCCAGGGTGGGTTCAAAGGTGGTAGGACATAATACCAGCTAGTTGTAGTTCTGTTTTTAGAGTGCACTTGTAGACAGGGAACTGTAGGGAAATGGTAGCAGTAGCGACCTCCATAGGAGGCATATGTTTGTTCTGACTTCAGTTTTCTTTGCTTCCGAACAGAAATTAAATCACCTCTTGAAGTAGAAATGACGGATCCCTGACTTTCTCTGGCTTCAGAGAAGGGTTTATAACTACAAATTTTCAAGTTAACTTAGGATATTACCTAGTTCTTTTAGCTAGTTCTTTCTAATGAGTCAAATTCATTGGATTTTTTCATAATTTCCTTTGTAAGCAAGAAATAGTATTTTTTTTTTTAAAAGATTTATTCATTTTATGTATGTTGAATACAGTCGCTCTTTTTAGACACATCAGGAGAGGGCACCAGATCCCATTACAGATGGTTGTGAGCCACCATATGGTTGCTGGGAATTGAACTCAGGACCTCTGGAAGATCAGTCAATGCTCTTAACTACTGAGCCATCTCTCCAGCCCCACAAGAAATAGCATTATAGTATTATAGTAAACTATGAAGGATGAAAATAATCTGACCGAGGACAAGGGCTATAGGAAAACACCGGGATACTCGGAGTTAGAGAAAAACACATAGTAAAGTAGCCTTGCTCACGGCCACTCAGCAGCTTTCGGAGGTCTCACCATACACAGAGACACGCAGCAAGGCTCAGACACTCACTGTCACCGCTCACCACAGCCCATACCTGAGTTTGAACTAGCGAAGGCCTCTGTGTTCGCATTTCCTGAATCAAATTAAAAACACTGAAGTTCTTAGGAATTATCTGTCAAACCAAAGAGAAAAAAAATATTTTAAAAATCTTTTTGCTAACAAATTCTGCCACTTTCTCCTAGTCTTGTGCTCCTAGGACACCTACTCTTCTAATACAGAATAACACTAGGAAAATAATGCGGGCAGTGGAGGCGCACGCCTTTAATCCCAGCACTTGGGAGGCAGAGACAGGTGGATTTCTGAGTTCAAGGCCAGCCTGGTCTACAGAGTGAGTTCCAGGACAGCCAGGGCTACACAAAGAAACCCTGTCTCGGGGGAAAAAAAAACAAAACAAACAAACAAAACCAAAAAAAAAAAAAAGGAAAATAATGCTTTCCCTTCTCTCCCCCTCCTTCTCGGTATTTCTTTCTTTCTGACAGCATTTCACATAGACCAGGCTAGCCTTACACTTGTTATGTAGCCAAGGATGACGTTCAGTTTCCTCTACCTACCAAGTGCTAGGATTACAGGCACCCATCACCATTCCCATTCTCCAGATTTACATAGACAGATCGCAGGTAAAGCTTGGCCCACTGTTATCTAACCATTCTACCGACTGAACTATATTCCTAGCCCCAAGAATGCACTACAAAATACGTGTTTTATTTTGTATATGTGTGTATGAATGTTTGCATATATGTGTACCACTTTAGTGCCTGGTATCCACAAAGGGTAGAAGAGGGCACTGAATCCCTTGTACCCAGAGTTATTGATTATTGTAAACTGAAACCAAATGTCTACAAGTGCAACAAGTGCTCTTAACCTCTGAGCCATATCTCCAACCCCAAGACTGCATTTTGATAAACCAACACAGCTGCTTATCATTTCGCCAAGATTTAAAGCAGTGGTTCTCAACCTTCCTAATGCTGTGACCCTTTAATACAATTCCTGATGTTGTGGTGAACCCAACCATAAAATAATTTTCATTGCTACTTCATAACTACTGTAATTTTGCTAATATCTGGATTTTCTTATGGTTTTAGATGATCCCTGTGAAAGGGTCATTAGACACTCCCCCTCCAAGACCCACAGGTTGAGAACCACTGATTTAGAAGCTGGTGTTAGCCAGGCGGTGGTGGTGCACGTCTTCAATCCCAGCACTTGGAAGGCAGAGGCAGGCGAATTTCTGAGTTCGAGGCCAGCCTGGGCTACACAGAGAAATCCTGTCTCGAAAAACAAAACAAACAAATTAAAAAAAAGAAGCTGGTGTTAACTCTAGAAAAGGCTCAAACAATAAAACAGAAGACAATTGAGGAAGACCCCAGTATGAAGCTCTGTCCCCCACATGCACATCCACAGATACACATATGCTCCCTACACACACATACATGCACACACACTGATTTCAAGACAATAGCACAAAGCTTGATTTCGGTAAGTTGCATCCATCTGCTTAAAGCCATTTGGTTAAAGGAAGGGGAAATATTAAATTCAGGGCTATAGTTCTCAAACTTTAGCATGTCCCAGAGTCACCAAGAGCTTGCTGGCTCACACTTCCTAAACTTTCTAGATTCATCAGTAGGGTAGGATTTTTATTTATATTTCTAACACAGTCTCAGATAATGTTGACCCTAGAGAATCATACTTTGTCATGTGGGCATCAAACATGTGGCCTTTTGCCACAAGACAAGTCCTCTATTATTATCCCTTCCCCCCTGGGACCACACTTTAGGAACTTTAGATTTACAAGTGACCCACTTCATAAGAAAAGATGAGTTGTGAAGCTGTTCTGGAAAGTGGAACTTCTGCAGCCCAGATGCATGCAGCAAGAAACTAGGAAGTGTTTGCTGGGAAACTCACCCCATCTTTCAGCAACATCCATGTATAGTCAACAGCACAAATGACACCTGTCCTTCCGCAGCCGGCACTGAAATGGAAGATGATGGCATGTGTACTTGCTGACAGAGAGTATAGACAATGGCTGGGAAATTCCATAGCATATTTGAGGAGGGAGAAAATGAACCTTCAAATCCTACCATGTCCCAGAACATGTTTTGTCATGCCACAGTGGACCTCAGACACGTATTGGCAGCTTCTCACAAGAATTCCAAGAACCAATGCTCATAAGTGACTTAAGAGAAAGTTTAAGTCCAGCAAATGTCTCAGTGAGTAACAACTCTTGATGCCTTTACCTAAAGATCTGAGTTCAAGCCCCAGAACCCACACGGTGGAAGGAGACAATCTCCCCAAAGTTTGTATATCCATATGTAAGCTGTGACACATGCACATGGGGGCACATATATGCATACAAACACACAATTAAAAAAAGATATTAGTTTAATGTAGCAATTGGATTTATAATAGATTGTTTCAACTATTGACTTTCTCTCTGAATTGCATCTTAGTCAGACCTTCACTTGTTTCTGTTTTTGTTGTTGCTATCGTTGCTTTTGTTGTCTGTAGCAGGTTCATTCATAGCATCTTACCTGCAATGAACACATATGGGAACACAGTCATCTTCTTGGTAACAGCGCATATCCCAGATGAGCTGAAGAATAGGGTCTATAGACGAAGGCACATCATGGTCTGGCCAATTCTTATAGTGAAACTGGTAAATAATTCGAGCTTCCTATTTAAAAAAAAAATTAAGCAGAATAAGAGAAGAATTTAAGATTAGGATTTCGCCTCATTCTCCCAAAAGATTAATCTGATTAAGCACCACCTATAGCCTTTAAAAAAAAAATTTCTGCTTTCTTCTATATAGCTCTCAAGCCTTATGAAATATGAAGATGTTTTCCATTGTCTTATCCCTAATAACCCCCACACACAAAAGGAAGTAGCTATGAAAATAGTCCAAACCAAATCTTCAAGTTAGAATGTACAAACATGTTGGTATATTGAATCCCCTTGCCTTTTAGCAAGGCAGAGAAGAGTCTAAGGCATCAAGTTGGTCCCTAGTGTTTAACCAGTGTTCATACAACCTCTATTCATATTACCAATTTCAATTTTTCATGTGTGCCACAATGTGATACAGATTAGGGGCAGAGTCTCTTATGAATATGAAGATTTACCCAAGACATCAAAGGCCCTGACTCCGCCCATGCCTCCATGCCCAGCCTGAGTCATACAAACACACACACATACACACACACACACACACACACACACACACTGACTCCCACATGGCTCTGACTCCTCCATGACTCCATGCCCAGCCTGAGTCATACAAACACACACACACAAACACACACACACACAAACACACACACACACACACACACACACACACACACACACACTCTGACTCCCCCATGGCTCTGACTCCTCCATGGCTCCATGCTCAGCCTCTCTCCCACTCCACCCCCACACACGGTTACCTGTCTCATCTCATTTCTTCACTTTTCTATTTCTGTTTTATACTTACACTATTGAACTTGGCCTTCAGAGTCCTGATTTTATAATCAGATTTCTTTTTCTCAGCTTCCTAAGGAGAAGATTAAATTATTAGCAATTTCAAAGGCATGCTTTCTGAAAAGTAGATCCTGGAGGCCTTGCTTAGCCATAATAGAAACACATCATACTCACACAGGATATAGAAAAGGGGCCAAATTGCAGCTGTGTTTCTCCTGGCTCAGCCCAATAACGCTCACACTTTTTCTGTTGCATAAAAGAGAAGGTAATGGTTTCCCTCTACATAGTCTAATCCCTTCTACAAAATGAAACCCACTCCCTCATTCAGAAGCAGCACAGCACAGCTTGATAAGGAATCTCCAAAGGATAAAAGACAGACATTAAAGGATGTCTGAATTACAGACTTCCTAGAGCCTGAAAAAGTAGACAGAGCCATTGATGACCTATTTTCAGCATCAAAGAAAGAAAGAAAGAAAGAAAGAAAGAAAGAAAGAAAGAAAGAAAGAAAGGAATGAATCTGAAATTATTGACTAACACAGCTGCACCAGTTCAGTACCAGATTCCCTCAATTGTGATTAGAATCCCCAGCTCAGACCAGCAACAGTAGACAGCAATGCAGTCACATGTTTAAGTTTAAATTTTCTAATACCACATTTATAAAATGAACATAGGCTGAAATATATTTTGGCCCAAAATACCAAAATATTTAACATGTAATTCTGTGTACAGTAATAGTATATATTCACTTGCCCTGCTGTTTTAATAAAAATTAAAATCCTATATATATTTTATACATATCACACACCTTAAGTAGAATACTAAATTTTCACTGGAAATATGTTCTTTTATAGTAAATCATGTTTATATTTGAAAAACTTTCACATCCCCCGCAAAAAAATTTTCAACAGCTGAAGTGAAGGTTCATTTTTAGTTGTAAATGGATTAAAATAAAAGTATTGACTCCTTCCGCCATGCAGTCCATGGAAGGACTTGATGGCCGCGTGCGGTAATGCAGCCCAAGCTGAGTCTCTGATGGGCCGTTAAAGCATCTGCTTGTCAGAAAGCAAACGGTATTCTTTTCTCCCTTTCTTTCATTAACTGTATAGCACAGGAGCTATGAGGGGAAATGGACACAAGGGATTCTCAGAGGTAGAACTGCTTGTGGAGCACGTGGTATGGTATGGTTTTTCTCAGAGACACATAAGCAAAGTTCTGTCACAATTGCCCCCTGCCCTCCACCCCACCGCCTTTTTTTCCTTTATCTTTAGGTCATCCAGTACTAGACAGCAACTCACCTTTCCCATTTCAAACTCCATACATGCCATGACAATGACCTAGAGGCAGGAAACAGAAATGTAAACACGTGTACAGAGCTAGAGAGGACAGTCCTACATGAGTCCCAGAGCTAGAAAAATGTTAAGCATTGTTTCTCTGTTGGCTTTGTCTTTTAACCCAAAAAGAAACCCCAAGGATTTATGAACCGCTCTTACTTTTCCTTCTTTTGTCCCCACTTCCCTTTCTCTAGTCAGCTAAATTCTTGCAACCAAAAGAGCCTGTCAAGCTGCCAGCTTTCGTTCATGTGAACAAGAGTTCATTGTAAAATGATAAAAGATACCTGCGTGCTGCAATTTCATCAAGCCCGAAGAAAAAGAGCTGCTTTTAACGGCTGGGAAACCTGCTCAGTTTCTCCCTGGCATCCTGCCTTCTCTACTGAAGTACCAGAAGCAATTATGCACTCACCAAGATGCGGTATTCCCAGATCATCCTCCAGAAGTCCAGGAGAGTCGTAGATAAAGGACCCTGGGTGGCAATATAAGCCTTGGGTCCATAGACACCCTAAAGGGGGACAGAATTCACCTGAGGTGAGTGCGGACAGAACCCTCTTCCCCTAATCTCCCCCCCCCCCCCCATCCCCTGTTTCGGATGCTCAGAAAAATATGGGATGTTTTTATTTCCTCAGTCTACCTTAATAAAGCTGGCATTGATATAACTGGAATCCTCATCGGAAGTTAAAAGAGAGAGCTCTACCAGGCTGTGATCATCTAGAACACAAGAGAAAGAGACTGTGTAGCTGAGAAGTCTTACGTAGAGGAGTAAGTCTACGTGAACAAGTAATCGAATGAATGAACGTCCTTTTACAGTCATAAATAGTATAATTAATTTGCCAGTGCAGTATTCCAAGATTAAGAACGAGTACTTGGTTAAAAAGTAGAGTTAAAATTGGAAGGAAATACAAGTTTACAGGAAGAAATGGAACTTACAGGGCAAAATATCCTTGTATCTGTTTTTCTTGATATTCTTGGGCCTCTGAGCCACAGTTGTAGGATAGATTTTGTCTGCCTTGTACTTGGTAGACTGCCTTTTCAGCTTCTGTAATACAATTCCAAGAATAATTTTCCCAAAGAAACAGGTAAGAGATTTAGAAAAATAGCTCCCTTGAAAGCGGGAGCACCTGAGTTTGATTCCCAGGACCCACATAAAAGCCATGTGTGGGCTAGCAATGGTGGCACGTGCATTCGGCAGGCACAGGCAGGCAGATCTTTGCAAGTTTGAGCCAGTCTGTTCTACATAGTGAGTTTCATGCCAGGCAGAGAAACATAGAAAGACCCTCAAAGATATAAATAAGTAAATAAATAAGTAAGTAAGTAAATTAGTAAATAAATTAATTAATTAAGAATAAAAAGCCAGGCGGTGGTGGCGCACGCCTTCAATCCCAGCACTTGGGAGGCAGAGGCAGGCAGATTTGAGTTCAAGGCCAGCCTGGTCTACAGAGTGAGTTCCAGGACAGCCAAGGCTACACAGAGAAACCTTGTCTAGAAAAAAAAATAAAAAATAAAAAAATTAAAAAGCCAGGTGTAGTGGCTTAAACTTTCAATGCTGTGCTGGGGAGTTAGAGGCAGGTGGCTTCCTGGGGCTGATAGGCCAGCCAGCTTAGCCTAATTGACAAGCCCCAGATCACAAAACAAAGTAGATGATTCTTGAGGAAAGACATCTGAGGTTGCCCTATGGCCTCCATAAATTTGTGTGCACAACCAAATACACATGTGCACCACATACAGGGAGATGCACAATACATCACATACAGGGATATATACACACATGCCCATATGAAAGGGCTTAAGGATTCATTTTTCACACATTCTGCCTCAACCCTTGTAGCATCCTCTGGGGCTAACTTCTTCCAGGACAGGAAATAATGATGACACAGTTCAGTGACTTTGGAGAAGTGAAGCTCACACTGGAGCTGACTCACAGTGAAAAACTTACATCTGAAACTGCTAAATATTCAAGAAACCAAATAATGTCTAAAAGTGAGTTATGTGCTCCACCCAAGAAATAGACACCAGAGTAGGGCTTACTTTCTTTATATGGTCTATTCAATGTCAACAGGAAAATTATTAAATTCCATCCATTTTTTTTTTACTTCAGATCGTTTGTTTTCTAAGTAGAAATGGAGCTTAAGTTTGATAGACTCTGTTTATAACTGTCAAAAATTTCAGAGATTTCAGTTCCAAAGCATTTTTATGTGACTCAAATCTTAAGCCTTCCTTTCCAGCAAGTTGTAATCTAAACAGAATCATATTCTCTAGGTAGGATATGATCTGAGACAGGCAGGGGCTGTCTTAATGTTATTGGATGAGAATCCTTAATTGTTCCTTAAAATTATTCCCATTTATAGACCTAAGTTCGAAGTCAGAAATGATATGGTAATTTCTCTTTGGCTACTTGTCTGGAATTAATGTAGTCCAAAATTCAACTCCTTTATAATTAAAAGAAGAAATCCAAATATGTGTACTAAGTCTGAATTTTGTGAGACCCAACCAGTACCTCTGACAATGAGTGAAAATGTTTACTGAATTAAGATGATCATCTGCATTATGTCCTCACTATTTAATGAAGAATCATCCCATGAGGAGTATTAGTTGCCTTCTAGGGCTAGATCCCTCAGCATCACTAGGTCTTCATTCTTTAACTTTTGTTTTGAAATCTCTTCTTTCCTTGGCCCCTATTCATGCACATTTTCTTGTTTCTACACTTTCTTTAACTCATTATTACACTGGCTGGTTTTATGTTAACTTGACACACAAGCTAGAGTCAACTGAAAGGAGGGAGCCTCGATTGAGAAAAATGTCCCCTTAAGATCCACCTATAGGGCCGGGCAGTGGTGGCTCCCAGCACTTGGGAGGCAGAGGCAGGTGGATTTCTGAGTTCAAGGCCAGCCTGGTCTACAGAGTGAGTTCCAGGACAGCCAGGGCTACACAGAGAAACCCTGTCTCAAAAAACCAGAAAAACAAAAACAAAAACAAAAAACAAAGATCCAGCTGTAGGGCATTTTATTAATTAGTAATTGATGGGAGAGAGCCCAGCCCATGCCATCCCTGGGCTTATGGTCCTGGGTTCTGTAAGAAAGCAGGCTAAGCAAGCCATGAGGAACAAGTCAGCAAGTAACACCCCTCCATGGCCTCTGCATCAGCTCCTGCCTCCAGGTTCCTGCCCTGTTTGAGTTCCTGGCCTGACTTCCTTCAGTGATGGACTACAATGTGGAAGTGTACGCTGAGCAAACCCTTTCCTCCCCACTTGTTTTTGGTCGTGGTGTCTCATCACAGCCACAGTAACCCTAACTAGGACACACATCATTCCCACTCACTCTTATTTCTTATTGGTTCTTTGTTCTCTAACAAAGAAATACCCAACACTCAGACATTAAATCTTTGACACTCTACTTTTCTCTTGAGATATATCCCCGCCTCAGAGTTAGCCATAAACCCTTATAGAGGATGTATAAATATTTGCTGATTAATTTGCCAAAATTTTATTATATTTTCAGCATCAATTGGCCACACCTCAAGTTCCTATACTAAGATTCAGCTCCAAATTACCAATCAGGTCCTAGACACTTCCACTTCACTATCTTATTGCAGCCTCACTTGGCACATCTGAAGCTAAAAGCATCATTACCGCACTTGTAAATGCCAGTGGAGCCATCTTTATCTGGAGCAATCCTGCTCTGGCAAACAGGCACTTTGGGTTCCTCCCTTCCCACAATTCCCACCTCAGATACATTGAGCAAGTTCAGTTGTTTCCTCCTGTGTGGGGTCTTACATCAGCTTTCTTTCCTGCTATGGCTGGGATATGGTGTGTGCCCCTCTAAAAGGCTCCAGTGTTCAAGTCTTGCTTGCCCACTGATCGGCTCTGAGGGAGCAATTAGCTGGATTCTGAAGGCTCTGATCTAACTGTGGTTCAGAATAGGATTGTATCACTGGAAGGAGGGTCCTAACTTACGGAAGTAAGCCACAGTGACATATTCTGGAAAGATATATCTTGTTCCTATCCCCTTTCTACATCTCTCTGTCTCTGGGGACCCATGAGGTAAGCATCTTTGTGCCATTATACCTCTACTGTTATGATGCGCTGCCTCTCCTCAGGCCTACAGCAATGGGGCCAAGCAACTATGGAGTGGAACTGTGAGTCAAAATAGCTCTTCCTCCTCCAAGTCTATGATGCATCATCACAGTGACAGAAAACCCTCTAGACACACTAAGCTGAGCTTAGACTCTTTCCCTTTCAGCTTCAACTCCTATAATTTCTCCTTATCTTCACACCATTCTTCATTCAAATTTATTGGGTATAATTATGCCAATTAATTCAATGTATGCTTTGTTAAACTTTCCAGTGCTGCTTAAAGTGACTTCAATAAATCATTTTTACCACTTGGAAAATAAGTCTCAAACTCTGCAGATAAGGGTCTCCTGAGCTAGAATCAAGTTCACTTTCCTGAATTTCCCAGTGCTTTCCAAATAAGTCTCTAAAGATGGCTTCTAGATTCTTTCAAGTTCTCACAAACCGGTGCCATCACGTGTAATATGACATCTTCAAAACTAGGGTGTCCCTCTGGCTCTTCATAAGTGTTATGCATCCTTGGCACTGCTTTTAGATTTCACAGCCATGGCTATGATCTACTTTTGACCCACACAGTGAATAATAAGACTCTCAAGTGAGAGCAATAACAACCAAACATCAAGGGGGCTGTTATTGCTGTTGCTTAACAGCTTATAGACTTTGCATACTACTTATCCATCAGTAATGAGGACAGACAGTTTTGT
Organism: Montemys delectorum; assembly: GCA_019843815.1. Taxonomy (NCBI): domain Eukaryota; kingdom Metazoa; phylum Chordata; class Mammalia; order Rodentia; family Muridae; genus Montemys; species Montemys delectorum. Next base: position 14,927 of record JADRCD010218417.1, on the reverse strand, counting down.
GCAGGAGTTTGCTTGAGGAGACTTATTAAGTGGTTTTAAAATGAATGAGGAAAGGAGAACTCAAAGATATGATAGGCATATCCCAGTCCTCGGGAGGAGGCAGAAGTAGGAGATCTCTGTGAATTCAGGTCAACCACTGCTACACAGGGAGACTCTACCTACAGCAACAAAATCAATGGCACAGAAAGGAGAAAGGCAGAAAAAAGGTGCTGGTAATAGAAAATTTTGGTCCAACAAATTATCCAAATTCATCCTGAGGCTTCAAAACTGGCTCAGAGGGCTAGGTATAGGGACTCACACGTTTAGTTAAAGAACTCAGGAGGCAGGCAGAACAGGTGGGTCTCCCTGAGTTGGAGGCCGGCTTGGTCTACATGCTCAGTGTTGGACTAGCCAGGGCCACATAGAGAGACCTGGTTTTGTTGTCGTTGTTGTTTGTTTGTTTGTTTGTTTGTTTGTTTAAAGAATAGCTCAGGGAGTTTGGTGACTATGTCAGTCTTCAATGAGATGGGGAGAAAATGGAAAGCATAGCTAAAAATTCAGAATACCTCTATTAAATATATAGAATTTAATTAAACTAATACTTTCCAAAAAAGTAACGTTAAGTTACTATAACCACCCAGTATATCAGAATATAAACTCTTTCTAGTCAGGATTTGAAATAGAGCAGCCAGTCTGTGCTTGCTTCTTTGCGGCTCCACAAGTACTAGTATGTACTTCTCCAGTGACTATAATTTTTTTATTTCTAGATTTGATAAGACATAGGAAACCTGCTGGATCCAGACCAGGAACATAGGAAGTTCTTAAAGTTGTGCATTATGGTTTGAATTCCTATGATTTCAGAGCTGGACTTGGCAGGAGATGCTAAACGGTGTATTTTTACACTAACACAGACACCTGGAACACCATGAAATACTTGTGGTGGGCTAGTCAGATGGATTAGCGGGTAAAGCTACCTCCGGCCAAGGCTGATAGCTGAATTTAGTCTCTGGGATCTACGTGACTGAAGGAGGAAAGAGTGACCCCAAAAGTTGTTCTCTCACCTCCACATGCCTGCCTGTTCCTGCCCCAATAAATATAATTTTAAAACTTTCAGAAGTGCTTCCCCTGGAGGTCCTCCCATTTCTCATCTCTCCACTCTTATCCTCCTTCAGAATAATAGGCTTTTATGGCTACTGAAAAAGTGTTCCCAAACAATTCTTTCTAGAAGTTTCCAGAGTCCTCCTCTTGGTTATACTAACTTTATTTGCTTTTTTGCGCTTTGCTCTGCTTGTGGAATGCTTCTGAAGGAGGATGTTGTAGGCAAAGTCTTGGGGTTTATTGGGTTTGGTTTTTGAAAGGTACTCTTTGGGCAAGATGCCACAGATAAAGATTATGTATGCAGGTAATGGATGTTTGTTTGGTCTTCACTGTGACCTTCAGAATGGCTTTTTCTTTTGCTGCTCCTGGAGTCATCTTACTGACGACAGAGGTGGCTACCCGCCTCAACATGACACAGGAAATACCTACAGAACTGTTAACTTAGGAAGTGTGAAAGACTTTAATTTTTTTTTCCCCTGACGTCTACCTGTGGTCAGACCACCTTTAAATTCTCCTTTTAAGTCTTCCTCTCTTCCTGCTAACACCAAAGCTCCCAGGCCCTAGCCGAGAACATAACAGAGCAAACTACCCGATAAACTACAACGGAAACAAGGGAACTCTAAAGAAAGAAGCAAAGGTCTGATAAGGACTGGATTGAGGTTTGGGATGAAGGAATAGGTCAGAGGATCAAAGTATTTCTCTGCCAGCCACAAGGCAGGGGCTGTTAGCCCCTTGAAGAAGAGGCTTCCAGAGAAACTGATAAAAGAGAATCTGGGAGAATAAGGTGAGGAAGCCATCGGTCTGCGGCCCCTGACACGGGGTAGGAAATGTGGTACACTGCACTATGCTTGATCAGCTAACAGTGAGCTCCTTTTGTCTTTGGACCTGAGTCTGTTTCCTTTCAAGAAATGAGAACAGAATGGAGACTTGGCTCCCAGAGTCAATGAGTGAAGACTTAAGTCCTATGCAAGGTTTTCTCAAATGCTAGTAAAAAAGCTTAGTCCCTTCCTAAAGGGATCAAGGAACGTAAAACAGAAATCACAAGACTGTAGTGTCTGTGGCGTACAACAGGATGCTGCAGTGCAAGACAGAACATGCTGAACTCTTTCCACCCACAGCTCCTTTCCACTCGAGAGATTTTAATGTGATTCGAGAGATACAGGCATTAAAAAAAAAAAAAAAGGTATAGAACCAAACACTGACAATCAACTGCAAATTTAGTTTTTAAACTCATTGATGTACATCAGTAGTTCTCAACCTCCCCTGACACTGTCATCCTTTAACGTAGTTTAATATCTCATGTTGTGGTGACCCCCCAACCATAAAATTATTTTCATTGCTACTTTATAACTGTAATGTTGCTACTGTTATGAATCATGACATTAATATCTATGTTTTCCAATGGTCTTAGATGATCCCTGTGAAAAGACGATTCAATCCCCCAAAGGGGTCTTGACCCACTAGTTGAGAACTACTGATATATATATATATATATATATATAGTCTTGTTATTTATTTCCTCATAAGTAGTCTCTTTTGTTTATCACCATTAAAAATCTGAATCTTATAGTTAGGCATTTTTTTAGAGAAGTCTTCATTAGTGGTAAAACTATAAAGAAGTTTAAAACATGACAACCAGTCAGGCGGTGGTGGTACACGCCTTTAATCCCAGCACTTGGGAGGCAGAGGCAGGCGGATTTCTGAGTTCAAGGCCAGCCTGGTCTACAGAGCAAGTTCCAGGACAGCCAGGGCTAAACAAAAAAACCCTGTCAAAAAAAAAAAAAAAAAAAAAAAAAAAAAAACCATGACAACCATAAAATTCAGGATATAGATCACCTCTAGTTTAAGGGAAAAGGATATTTTCTGGTAGGACCTAAAGGGCTGACTTATGTAGTATTTTTTTAACTAAGTGTCACTTATGCGTGTATATAAAAATAAATAGTTCCTTTAAAGTATTTATACACTTTTAGTTTTTGTTTTTTAATAGTTGAAAAGCATGGGAATATTAAAACATATAGCATATTTTGTAAAGAAAATCTGAATTTTGAGCAGATTCTTGAACTGGTGGTTCATATCCATAAGCTTGCTTAGCTTTTAGCACCTGTCTTGTCCCCAGGAGCCTTTCTGAACAGTTATCATAACCACAAAGCTCCAAGAGTGTTCAGACTCAGGCTCCTGTAATTTCACTTTTCTAGCAAGAACATTGTGAAAAAAGATATATTGGCAAGCTTTCTTACTGTCTGAAATCACTGCATTAACCACTTCTTTCAAGTAACTGTCTGTACTTCTCAGATCATGATTTCCATCATCTCTTTTTGGGTCAGTCAGACCTATTGGTGCAGAGTATAATAGGTCTTACATATTGTTTTAAATTTTTAATAAAACCAACACAGAGCCAGGCGGTGGTGGTACATGTCTTTAATCCCAGCATTTGGGAGGCAGAGGCAAGAGAGTCTCTGAGTTCAAGGTCAGCCTGGTCTACAGAGTGAGTTCCAGGATAACCAGGGCTACACAGAGACACCCTGTCTCAAAAAACAAAAACAAACCAAAACAAAAACCCAACACAGAACAGATGAAGATAATGGCCATCTTGCTATTGATTGGCATGAGCTTTTGGCATGGTCTGCCATATTTTGGCCATACTATATGTCTCATTCTGCCCTAGGTAAGATCCATGCTATAGAACTATAGAAGCTTGATAGTTTTTTCCTGAATATCCTTAACCTGAATTTTCTAAATTCAGATTCTGAATTCTGCAGATCAGCAAGACTCACTTCAAACATAGGACCCTTGAGGCCATCAGATATAAATTTGGGTCCTTGGGTCCTTATGATTAGTGTTTTCCAAGTTTCCACTGTAGAATATAGTCAATGCTGTTACATATCAATAATTCTTAGAAAATGGAGCAGTTTCTTCTTGGCTCTCCCTTTTAATGCTTTTTGTGAGGCATCTGTTCTTGCCAGCCACCATGGTGCTCCTCAGAAGCAACATGAATCTTAACATTAAGAGGGAAAGCAAGCACTGTCATTCTAATGGAATTGATGTACTGGTTTGTTTTTACGTTATGAATTAAATCTTGGAGCCAGAAAGGTAGCTCAGTGGGTAAAGGCACCTACTACCAACTTTGACAACCTGAGTTTGATTCCTGGGACCTACATGGCAAAAGGGGAGACCTAACTTCTGAAAGGTTTCCTTTGATCTCCACATACTCACAATCCCCTGTACACACACATACACACACACACACACACACACACACACGCACGCATTAAAAGCTTGGCTGAATATTTGATACTGCAGACATAAAGCATCTTCAGTATTTTAGAATTGAGCAATATTTTGATCTTATAATTAGCAGGTCTCAGAAAGCCACTTCATCTAAACGTGTAGTATAAAAATGGCAGAAGCATGTTCAAGATTACATCAAAAATTTTGGAAATCCTATCCTAATGTCAAATCAAAATTAATTTCATGAGTAGTTTTAATAAATTTCAATCAGCAACTCAAACCTCAATTTTTAAAATCACACATTCTAATATGATATATAATCCAAAGGAATAACGATAGAAAAAAATACTAAGTCATTGTTTTCCATAATTAAACTATCACGTTTCTAAGACTAAGTGTGTACAATAAAAAAAAAAAAAAAAGTAGCCTGGGGTGGTGGCTCATGCCTTTAATCCCAGAACTCAAGAGGCAGAGAAGGGTGAATCTCTGAGCACAAGGCCAGCCTGGTTTACAGAGTAAGTTTCAAGACAGCCAGGACTACACAGATACTCTGTCCTGAAAACAAAAAACAAAAAATAAAAAAAAAATGTACACCCAAATGAAATGTACATACAAATGAGATGCAGTTCATTTGTTAATAGTTAAACCCAAGCAGAGGCATTTCAGGCGGTGTTCGTTGGTGTTTATGGCTCACTGGCAGGCTGAGTGCAAACTGAGTGTGAATGTGTTCTGAATCAAGGCCGCAGGAGACGTGGCGCTGGGCAACACTAGTATGTACTTAATTTGAATCAAATTTTGGCTGTTTGGCATTCAGAATCCTATGCTTGCCAAAGTCTTCGTGACTCGGTTCAATTGCATGAGCCCCAATCTGAGAAGCTAATATATAGACGATATATTACTAAGGAGAGAATGAACCACAGTTTGACTTTCTCTGGAGCTTCTACAAGGTTGCTTCTTGTTGCCTTGTGGATGCAGATGGTTTACCAAGCTTCTACAGGACCCAGAAAGCATGAATGCAAAGGAATTGAGTCAGGAGTTTAGACCTCTACAGCTGGTGGACAGGACTATGAACAGTACGAATGGACAAAGAGGCTGGCCCTGAGTAGACACACAGTCTTCTTTAACAAGCAGGCCAGGGTGTTCCATAGTACTGGTAAAGGGAGTAGCTGGGTAGTAGCCAAACTGCAGTAATTAAACCAAGAAATTTTAACCAGGTATGAAAAGACAAGGAAATGGTAAGAATACGTCGAAACTATCCTGAGAATAACTAAGGATGCGGGAATAGAGGGTCCCGAGCAAAAGGTGGAGTCAGGAGGGATCAACTGCAGAGGTAAATATGCTTATTCTGGTGGTGGTAGTAATAAAACGCCTTAATAAATACAGCATTTACTTCAGTAAAGGCTTCTTGCTATGCGCAAGTGCCAGGCTCGTTCTCACGAGCTGTTTCAATTCAACAAATTGTTTGTGTTCTTGCTATGCAGGAGCTGCTGTGCTCAGAACTGTTTGTTCAGTATCATTCCTGTAAATACATACAGAACCAAGACGTTTCCTGGTGTCTATGATAGATGAAATCTACAGAAGCTATGACAATGACAGCATGTTCCAGTTACTTTAGCACTTGAACCCAGCCGTTAGAAATGGATTTCTACTATTAGAGCTCAATGGATCCTTGATATTTAGTAAATATGTCTTCGGATTTAGTAACTGAATATTCATATTTTCTATAAAAATGCCTCCAAGAAACAAAGTTCACTTTCTCTTGTTTAAACGATATTCAACAGTTTTAGGGATTGTCTTTTAACTAAAAACAAAAAAAAATGTATAGACTTTAAAATAAAAGTTAATACATTTGACAAAAGCTTGAAATGTACAAAGAATGACTAGGTTGTAGGTGTAGCTGAGTACCTGAGTAGTAGAAGCTCTGCCTAGCAAAGGTAAGGCCCTGGATTTGGCAATCTGTGTAACAAAGACAGATTCACAGCCAGACCAGGACACACAAGCCTGAGATCCAGCTACTTCAGGAGCTGACAGGAGGATTGCAAGGTCTCCCCGGGCAACTTAATGATACCCTGTCTCAAAATTTAAAAAAAAAAAGAAAAAAAATGAAGAAGGAAGGAAGGAAAGAAGGAAAGAAAGGGAAGACAGGGGAGGGGAAGGAGAAGGAAAAGAGGGTAAGCTAGGCTAAAAGCCATAATGAAGCTACATTTTGAGGCCAGCAAGGCGAAAAACCACTGTGGTGATTCAAAATGGGTGTTACCAGCTGGGTTAGTTAGTTTTTGTCAAGTTAATACAAGCTAAAGTCATCTGGGAAGAGGAGATCTTAATTGAAAAAACACCTCCTCATCAGATCGGCCTGTAGGCAAATCTGAAAGACTTTTTTTTTTTTTTTTTTTTGATTAATGATTGATGCGAAAGGTCCCGGTGCATTATGAGCAATGCCACTCCTGGGCAGGTGGTCCTGAGTATGCCATAAGAGCAACAGACTAAGCAGTGTCCTCCCTGGCCTCTGTTTCAGTTCCTGCCTTGAATTCCTGACCTGCCTTCCCTGATGATGATTGTGACATAGAAATTTAATCTAGATAACCCCTTTCCTCCCCAGGTTGGTTTGGTCAGTGTTTTATTATAGAAGCAGGGTAGCCTAATTAGAACAGCCAGTGACTTGACATCTTTCAATATTCTCTCTATGTTCACTACAAGAATCACATCTATGGAACTTAGAATTCACAACAATGACTAGAAAAAAATCTGAGATCCAGCTGTACGCAACAAAGTTGATTAGCTTTTCAAATAAGACACATGACACTTGACACAATTTCACCTGCATATAGTTAAAAAACAGATTTTAAAACTATTGTTTAGTATACAAAATAAAGCAATGCAGAAAAAAACCAAACTGTGTTCTAATAGTGTTGGCTTCTATCTTTTTGTGGAGGTAGAAAGTCGGGGTATTATTATTAGGAAGAACACCCAGGGGCTCTCTGTGCAGTGTGTGTGTGTGTGTGTGTGTGTGTGTGTGTGTGTGTGTGTAGGCACCTCATGTACACCAGGCTGAGAATAAGCTTGAACTCCTGGTCCCACCGAGTGCTAAGGGATGCAGGAATATATGACCAAGCCTGTTTTGTGGGGTCCTGGGGGTTAATCCTGGGCTTTCTGCGTGATATACAGTCAATGGGCCATCTGAGACACATCTATAGCCCAACAATCCTATTTCTTGAGGTGGGGGGTACATACATCAGTGCCTGCTTTATTACTAATTATTAAGTCAGTGCCTATGTTTAGAGCGTCTATTGTATGTATGTTCTATTTTAAATGCCAGTGGATCAAATGGAGGCAGGAGTTGACAAGTAGCAAGGGCAGAGGTTGTGATACTTGTTAGAGTATTGTTTGAACTTTTAGTTCTACAACTGTGAGCTGTGTGGCTTTCTTTTTTGTGAGTGTGTGGGGCTGGAGCATTGGCTTCAGAGCTTCAAGTGCGTTAGGCAGGCACTGATATATGTCCTCTGACCTCCATGTATGTGCCATGGCAAATATATACCTTATTCCCTACTGACTAAACAAACAAATATAATTTAGAAAATCCTAAAGAGAACTTAATCTCCCAAGCTGTTCTGACTCGTTTGCTCTCACTGTGATAACATGCATGTGTGTGCGCACCCACGCACGCACACGCGCACACACACATATACACACACATTTTAAAAAATACAAAAAGGGGCTGGTGAGACGGCTCAGCTGGTAAGAGCACTGACTGCTCTTCCAGAGGTTCTGAGTTCAAATCCCAGCAACCACATGGTGGCTCACAACCACCCAAAATGAGATCTGACACCCTCTTCTGGTGTGTCTGAAGACAGCTACAGTGTACTTATTTATAATAATAAATAAATCTTTAAAAAAAAATACAAAAAGAAAGAGGGTCTGGAAAGATGGTTCAGTAGATGGCTCACTTGCTGCTTTTGCTGAGGTCCCAGACTCAGTTCTCAGCATCCACCCAGTGGCTCACAACCCCCTGTAACACCAGTTCCAAGGGACCCAACTCCATCTTCTGGCTTCCACAGGTACTGGGCAGGAACTAAATGCATAATATACACATGCAGGCAAAACAATACACATGCACACACAAAATACAAATCTTTCTTTAAAGGAACAAGGTGTGCTTGGTGGTACATGCTTTTAATTCTATTACATAGGAGGCAGAGGCAGGCCACCCTGGTCTACATAGTGAATTCCAGGGCAGCCAGAGCTACATAATGAAACAACAATAAAAACTCAACAACATAAAAGAAGTCAGGACTGAAATCTGAGCTAAGGAACATTTTTTGTTTGTTTGTTTGCTTGGTTTTTTGGGGGGGTTTTTTGTTTGTTTGTTTTTTTCAAGACAGGGTTTCTCTGTGTAGCCCTGGCTGTCCTGGAACTCACTCTGTAGACCAGACTGGCCTCAAACTCAGAAATCTGCCTGCCTCTGCCTCCCAAAGTGCTGGGATTAAAGGCGTGTGCCACCACTGCCTGGTGCTAAGGAACCTTTTGGTTTTGTTTTATGGGGGTTGTTGCCCAGGAACTCTGCATTTAAGTATAAATGCTATATAGTAATAGCCACTAAGGCAGTCAGCAGGGCCTTGATGTCATAGACTTCATTCTGAAGTCTCCTAAACATGAAGAACTCCAGGTGGACCGGGGCAGAAGTCAAGTGGGAAGAAACCTTCCAGTTGGATGGCAGTATTTCCCTGGGCCAACAGCTCCTCTCCCAAAGCTATTTTTCTGGTGTCTCAGTTGAACCTTTAGGTGGGGCTGAGGGTGAAACTCTTGTTTTTCCACTGGAGGACATGAGTCAGTGAACAGTAAGGTTCCACTTAATCACCACCCCAAAAGAAGGTTCTTAAACATAAGAAGCTAGAAGGGCAAGGAAATGATTAATATAAAACCAGGACAGTGATTTACTCAGATGGGATAGGATGGGGTGGGTGGGTGGAGAAGCCAGCTGTGGAAGGGATAGTCAGGAATCTCTGGGAGTTAAGCAGTACTATATTTTTTGATCTGGGTGGTGACCGCATTGGCAATGGTTCCTTTATAACTATATTCACATATTTTGTGTAGTTTTCTAAATATATATTTTAGTTCACAATTACAAGCAGCTAAAAAAAATACAAGCTGTAAAAAAGTTCTTAAGCTGAAAAAAATATAACCAGATTTATGTAATTAAAAGACCACTTTGCAGCCCTGGAGTGGTGGTGTACACCTTTAATCTCAGTAGGCAACAGTAGGTAGATCTCTGAGTTCAAGGCTAGTCTGGTCTACATAGTGAGTTCCAGCTCAGCTAGGACTACACAGTGAGACATTGTCTAAGAGAATTAACTAAGACGAGGCAAGGCTAGAAACAGAGAAAGCAGTCAGGAGGTGTCTACCACAGTTTAGTAAGAGGTTATAATGACCTCTATGAGTGGCTAAGATATTAGAGATATATTCTGCTCTGTTTTGAAAAATACAACCAAAATAAGACAAAGCTGTCACTGCCTCTCAGCTCACTTTCCCCTCTCTATCTATCTTTTTTTTTGTTTTGTTTTTTTTGTTTTTTTTGTTTTTTTTTTTGAGACAGGGTTTCTCTGTGTAGCCTTGGCTGTCCTGGAACTCACTCTGTAGACCAGGCTGGCCTCGAACTCAGAAATCCACCTGCCTCTGCCTCCCAAGTGCTGGGATTAAAGGCGTGCACCACCACTGCCCGGCTCCCTTCTCTATCTTAATAAATTGTCTCAAGAATGTCTCTGTAATACAGTCAAAAGGCATGCTTGTATCTAAGCAGCCACATGGGCAACTTTACCCTGTGGCTAACTTACCCTGAGGACTTGGAGCAGAAAGAAAACATTTTAATGACACCATGACTTATGCAAGTTGAGCTGGTATAATATCTTAGCACAGAAGCTGGACCACTCTATGTTAGCCTGCTATGCTAGCTAATCATGATATCTGTTCAGGGAAAACATCATGGATGGTTTTATCGTCTAACATCTGGTGCCAAAGTGCTAGCTCTGGAAGGCAAAGACATCTTGTTTACTATTGTATCTTAGCGTGAAGACACAAAGTTGGTACATAGTAAGTGCTCAGTAAATATTACTGAATGATCCCTTTTCTGAGACATGGTCCCTCTAAGTTGCCTGGGCTAGCCTTGAACTCAAGATTTAACCCACTTCAGCCTTCCAAGTATCTGAGTCTCTAGGTGCCTCCAAAGTACCTTGTTCTCATTTAATTATTATAATTATTGATATAGTCATCACAATAATTCAAAATGAGATAGATAGGACATAAATGATTATCCTCATTTTTTAACCTAGAAAACAAAGATTTAGGGTGATTTGGGAACATTTAAATATATGATAATTTGAATGATGACCATGTCAATTTTCTTCATTTTTCTCAAATCAAAGCTGAAGGGTTAAGGCTTAACATTCTTACAGTTCTGACATACCAATCAGAAGCATTTTAAACACAACAGGCTAGTGTGGTAGTACGTGCCTTTGATCCCAGTGAGGCAGAGGCAGGAGGATCTTTGAGTTCAAGGCCAAACCTGATATACACAGTGAGTTCTAAGCCAGACAGAGCTAAATACTGATATAAACAAACAAACAAAAAACTAAGCAAAACCAGAACCCAAAAGCATGACAGGTATGCCAAATACCATGTTATCCGATGTGCCTGACATGGATGGAATATGGCCTGCCCAGCTTTTGCTACACTGGCAACCCTTGAAGAGGATTCAGTGTTCTGGATAATCAAGTCCGCCTGCTCCCAGGCTACCTTGCTCTCCGTGTCCTTCGAGTGTCTCTACTCCCCACCCTACCCAGCCCACTTCTCCTGACAATATAAGTTAAAGAAAGCCAGTTTATTGTAAAAAAAAAATAAAAAAAAAAAAAAAAAAAGGAAAATGCCTGTTCTAATAATCAACCTGTTACAAAAGGGAAAGGAGGAAAAGTAGCAAATGATAGTTTTGGTGTTTTTCAAAAACCTGTTATCCCAATGATATCCTATAGGGAAGCTAAAAATAACACTTAACATGAAAAGTTAAACTCTTTCTTTTTGGCATCAATTAAAATTAGTAACCTAAAACATAAATCACAATACAAATGCTTTTTCTCCAGATGCTCAGAAAGCATCAATACTCACGCACCTGTCTATACCTTCTATAGGATTGTTAAGCTCAAAAGAACAAGCAAACTCAACATTAAAACCAGCATACCTGGAGAAAAACCCTGAGCCCACAGATACAGCAAAACCCAGAGATATTATGTTTTTCGGTTGTCTTCCCCGCTTCCACTCCAAGCTCCATGTTCATGTTGTCCCTACAGCAACTGAGTCTAGGCAAGCTGGACCACCACAGACCGTTACACAGTTTAACTACTCCTAAGAGCATTACAGTACTCACCAGAAATTCATTGGCAAACTCCTCAGTGTTAAGTTTTTTTTTCTGGGCCTCTTTCAGTAGCTGCTGCAGAATTTCTCTTTGGTCCATGCCGCAGAGCAAGAGTCTGTGAGTGGGTTAAGGGAGGGCATGTCAAATATGTGTCATGGCCAAGACACCACCAAGAAGCCACTGCTGCTGCAGGAGCACAGCGTGCTGGAGGCTGTGGTTTACTGACTTCATCACAAGCCCTAGAGGAAATTAGTACAAAACTAGCTTCTGTGGTCACACAACAAAGCCACCATCTCGCTGCAGGGCCCTAGCGCCTTCCTTTCTCAACAAAGAAACTTGGCTACTGTTCAGATGTAACAAACAAGAGGCTAACCAGAACACAAACTGTGGTCTGCTTAGCTCATAGTCTGTTCCATTCTTGTCAGTCTCGGCACTCAGCTCTCCTTCCATTTCCAGAGGAAAGGCAGAAAATGCAGCACTAACCTGGGAGTTCAGCTTTCCACATTCTCCCAGGGAGCAGAAAGACCTGGGGGTTCAGGAAAGGAGACAGACACTGGAGTTACCTATCTTCTACCTGGATTATTATCCCTTAAGTCTCCTGTAGATTTGATCATGGCAGACCTCTGCTCATCATGTGGGCATTTTATTTCAGAACTTGCCAAGTCTCCATTATAAACCTCATTATAAGCCGCCTTTTAGAGGAAGCAAAGTCCGCTGCTTCGGACAGGCTGTCCTCCCAGGACTGGGGAAGTACTGGCCCCCATTAAGGGAAGTGTTAGTCTCTGTACCTCTTTAGACCTCCAGGAGCTTTGTAAACACTAAGAGTACAGCTCTGTATAGGATGGGAAGCACCCGGGAGGCCGTTAGCACCATATCCCCAGAACGCACTGCTCTGCTCGTAAACAGCGAAGGAACAAAAAGGCACTAAAGCTAAAATCTAGCTTGCTGAGAATCCTACAGATTCTATTTAGGCCAGCCTGTGTGGAGAGCATTGAGGAGAGTGGTGCCCACGGAGTCCCAGTTATTCAAACTGAGAAGGAGAGGGGAGGAAGAATGAAAGAGAGAGAGAAAGCCTGAAGAACTCATGGAGACATTTTGACATTTTGATCCTACAACCCCTGTCTCGGAAAAGATCCCGTTTCAGGGAGCCACCCATATCTGTGACATGTGTGCCTTGACAAGGCAGGTTGTTCCAGAGAACACTTCCACATCTTGGTTTGCATAAATCCTCTCTTCGATGGGTACAAATCCACTCAAGATCTAATTCAGTGTGAAAACACCCGCAAATGAGGAAGTTCAACAAACAGTATGTTACAAAATTAATTTTAAGTAAAAAAACAAAACAAACAAAAAAAAAACTGGGAAAGGTGTAGTTTGGACTTCCTCTATTTAAGATATTAGCAATCTTTTCTAGTTTTGCACTATCCAAACTCCCTTCAGAAAGTCATGATTTTGAACACAAAACATGCTGCACCCTCTTCCTTGAGCCCTTGGCAGGCAATTTGAAGTTAATATTTCACATAAAGAATTTCAATTGTAGTTCGCACAAATTAAAATGAACCATAATTTTCAGCAATATGTTCTGAGGATAAAACAATATCTCTGAGATTATCCTTGTCTAGCATTAAAAGGAAATTTCTTGCTACTGCAAATAGTTCAATATTTAACTATTTTAAAACAAAATATGGGGAAATTTTATTTTTAAAAAGAACACAACATTCTTCGGGGCATAATGCTATATACGTACGTGTAACACTAGCAAGTGGTATATACTTGTATCACTAGCAAGTGGTATATTCTTGTAACACTAATACTCAGGAGGCTCAGATAGGAGAATGGCTACAAAGTCCACACATATCTAAACCACTCTCTCAAAAGTAAAATACTTTAAAAATCCTAAATTAACTATAAATAAAGTTATATAAAAATATGAAATTTAAGCCAGACTCAGAAAGGCAAGTATAAACCTTTTTTTTTCCAAACAGGGAACCTAGATTTAAATGTGTGTGTGTGTGTGTGTGTGTGTGTGTGTGTAATATAAAAATAGAAAGAGGAACATTATTATCACATATTAGTCACACATAATGGATTACATGACACTTTCGTATTGTAGTTAATGCATTCTGATCACACTCTCTACACATTCAGCCTCACCTTCTCTTGTCCCTCCTCACACCTATCTCTCTCCTCTTCCCAGCTATCTCCCACCTCCAACTTTCATGTCTTTTTTAGTTTTCAATCCCAGTGAGCTTCATTAGGGTTGTTTATGGGAGCAGGCGTAGCTTACCAGAGTCTGCACACTGAAGACAATTTCTCTCCCTTCCCCACCAACCATTAACAGCATAGAGATATTCAGGCTGGAGTGGGGCCGCATGAACCCCTTACCCTCCGTTACAAAGTGTTGGCATCTTCAAGTTTGTGTAGATCTATACAAGTGACACAGCTTCCATGAGCTCAAGAGTGCAACACCCAAGTCCCACTCAGAGATTAGCATTCCCCACCTCCTCAACCGCCTTCGCCAGGCTTTACACTCTGTGTCCTTTCTCTGGGGGCACTCCCCGAGTTTTGGGGTGGGGAGAGGTGGTATAGATGTCCCATTTATCCCTGAGCACTCACTGGTCATTTATTCTCAGAACTCTGACCAGTTGTCTCTACAATCACTGCCTATCACTGCAGAAAGAACCTTATCTGACCAAAACTGAAAGCACCACTACTCTGTAGACAAAAAGTTATCTAGAAGGCAGTTAGACAAGCACATCACGTCCATTTAGCACAACGACGGCAGTAGGTGCCCTACAAGGCCCTATGACCTCCCAGCCAGAGGTATTGGTTGTTGTTTTGTTTTGTTTTGTTTTCTCCAGCCAGAGCATTTAACCAGATTTATAGTACCATTTATATGACAAGGGCATCAAATCCAATCAGAAAGCTGCTGGCTACCTGCTTAAGAGACCTGCTGCCATTGCATCAGGGCTCATATTGCCAGTAGGTATTACTGCATATGATATCCACAGCTAAATAACAATGTTGGTGACCAACCTCCCCTAACAGCTTGCAGAGCACCAGTTAGCCACCCGGAAGGAAGCTGCTTAGCACCAGCCTGATTTCAGTATGTCTTGCAACCAAAGCATATGTCACCTTTGGCAGCAAGGTCTTAGTTCTGATAGAAATTCAGCAACACTAGCTCCTCTGACACTGAGATTTTCATCTAATAACTTATGGTTTG
>JADRCD010218416.1:53405-65424 GCA_019843815.1 Montemys delectorum | reverse complement strand
GTGTGTGTGTGTGTGTGTGTGTGTGTGTGTGTGTGTGTGTGTGTGCAGTGCCTGTCCAGAAGAGGTGGCTGCTTTAGACCCAGTGTATTTCAGGTGGCTTCAGATGTACCTCCACCGCTGAGCTGCCAGATCTTTCATTTCTCTTTTGTAATGACTGTAAAAGTCTGATGCCATTTTTAAGAAATACACTCAGTCTCAGCACTTCCTTGTCGACTCTGTTTGTCACTTGCCAAATTTTTTGCCCAACTGACCGGAACTCTCATCCAGTGGAACAAGAGGTCCCCGCAGTGAACCCAGTCTGTGGCACACTTTATTGTAGCCTTGGTAATGGTATCTTCTTGTAGCAGTAGAACAGTGACTAAGACAACTAGAGAAGAAGCAGCTTCAGAGAGGTGACGGAGAAAACACAAAGCAAATGGGAAATCAAAACCAAACACTCGAACTAAAGCCAGCAGCTCCAGTTTTCAATGCAGTTAATATTCTCCAACATTAAGAGAGAATATGAAAATCTAGGATATTTTTCCCACCAGAGATTATCAGTTTTATTCATGGAAAGCCGAATAAATTCAGGAGTGAATTCAACATAGATGGAAAAGGTATATATCAGAATTAGCTGACTTAGAACTATTTTCTCATCTCTGAACTTTTGGAAACAATCCCTTTAAGAGTCTCCAACTCTAAGGTAAATAACCTATAGAACACAGATACATGAGTTTTCTCTTTTACCCTCCACAGTATCCAAAAGGGTCAGGAAAAGATAACTAAGAGAGAACCTACTTTCACCCTAAACTAATTGCCAACAGCCCAAGGACATGTCTTAAAAGTAGACAGAAATGCTGTAGCTACACAGTGCTACTGGAACAGAGAACTGTGTTTCCACCTCCATCCAGAGAGTAGCTCCCTAATGTCCTTATTAATGTCTGAAGGTCAAAATTTGATATTTATTCATTTTTATACTTCATAATTCAAGATAGGAGCATCAGATTAAAATATTACTCCCCCGCCCCTCAACCACTTAAGACATATGGATTTGTGACTTCTTTTTTTACAGGCAGTCTGTAAAGATAGATAGTCAGGGAGCAGTAAGCACAGGGAGGAGATGAGAGAGAGCACATGAAAGGTCTTGAAGAAAGTGTTGCCAGTGGCAAGAAAGCAAGGGCATGGGAAAGGTGGAGAGCACAAGAGACACATAGGTCTCATTCATATTCTTGAGCTGCCCCTTCAAATAAAACACCTTTCAAGGGGAAGGAGAGGCAGTATGTAGAAGCTCAGAGCAACCAATGCAGAGGAGGCAACTGTGGGTGCTTGCCCTTACAACTCCTCACTGTATGCCAAGATGGTGATGTGGCCAATTCCCTCTTGGACAGATTTGGGCATTCATATTCCTCCCAGTGCTGTTATGTTTTAATTTTTCAGTACTGACTTGCTTATTTGAGAAGAAGATAAACCAAGGGCTGTGAGTTGTGTCACTGGAGCAGTCTAGAACCTCAGACCATCTCACAAAGGACCAATATGCTCACAGGACCAAAATAAAGGTGTTTATCAATAACTTGGAACGTTATTTTTAAAAAATCAATCTAATACAATTAGATCCTCTGTTATGACATTGTTGTGGGCCAAATAACTAAATTGAAGTCATATTTGTATTATGTCTGCCTGCCTATAACTATTTGTTTATTACTAGAGCCTAACCTTGTAATCAGATTGTTCTGTTAGGGTCTCAAAGTGGTTTGTCACTGAGTAAAAATAACTTCCCATGGCAGGTGCTCCCAGCAGGTGGCTGCTCATGGTACCTGCATCAGGAAGGTAGATTCAGTCAGAGATTTAATTTTAATAGGAAATCTGTACTACAGCCGGAGCCACAATTGGGTGATGTGCCAAAATTCATGTCTGCAGCATGATTTATTATGTGAAAATACCACAGAACTAATCAGTGGAGTTACTAATTAATACAAATCTGCATTTTTGCATAAGCAATTAGCGCAAGGAGAGAGCAGTGAAAGAGGAAGTTGGACTCCTTTAATCTCAGTGTCTATTCAAGTGGAAAGACCCACCAGGGCCTAACTCCAAGATCTACATTTGGAATTTTCCCACTTTGATGAGTTAAAGACACAAAAGGTCAAATTATCAATATTTAATTCAAGTGGAAATGCATCTTTTAAAGAAAAGAAAGAAGAGACTTTATTTGAAGAAAGTGAAACTCTAGGAGTGAATTCTTGAATCAAAAACAATTATACTTTTCAATGACAATGCTGTCTGAATAACACCCAATGAAGAGATTGTTTGCTAATCGTATTTTGAAATAAAACCAATAAGTATAGTTCTGACTAAAGTGCAACCTTCTGAAGAGATTGGGCTTCTCTTCTTTTATTTCCATATTTCTTTGATCAATCCCAATCTAACTATGTTGCACTTTTCTAAAACATTCGTGTTTCCGTTGAAGGTGCTTGCTCTTCTCAGAATCACATCTCTGATAGACTGTTTTCTAGCATGTTATAGAATAGCCATGTGTACCCATGCAGTATTTAAATCTTTGTGGTGCATCAAATCTGAAAAAAGTAATACAATTTTACTTCTGTAGCTTTATTTCACCCATAATAGAAGTCATTTATGGTATAAAACAACCGGAGAATTGATTGGATAAACATGATAGTGAAGTATTTAAATCCTTGGTAAAATAGAATCAAAAACAATTCTAGAGGAATTTTATAATAGCCATAGAAGCCCAGTGGCAAATAGGTGAAATGCTAGAATAGTGGCTTTTTTTTTTTTGAAAATTATTCAGTCTTTGTTTCAGACATATTGGTTGAAATTTGTTTAATCTTTCTCAGGTCCACACCAGGATATCTCAGTTTCCGGGAAACTTACTCTGTTAAGGTCGTTACCTAGAAACAGCAGTGTGAGGCTCTCAGACTAAAGCTGACTAGTGATCTAAAGATGACTAGTGGCAAAAGAAAGACATTAGAAAAAAGAAGAAGAAAAAAAAAACAAAAAACAAAACAAAACAAAACAAAACAAAACAAAAAAAAAAAACCAGTGAAAGATTAGCTAGATCCACCGGAGTTCTAAATCTGAAAGCAGTTTCAGGAGCCACTGGGTAGGCGTTGTCCACGGTGCTGATTCTCTCAGGATGTTATTTCCGTACTGCTGCCTGGGCTCTTAAGCCTGGCTGGCTAGTGTTCTATTCTGCCTTTAGAACCTTGTTTGGCTACTTCCCCATCATAAGGTGTCAGCCATTGTTAAGGATATCCTGTGTGCCTAACTGGCCCTTCACTCCTGAAGCTACACTAGCTACAATGGATTTTTGTTTCTCTCTCTCTCTCTCTCTCTCTCTCTCTCTCTCTCTCTCTCTCTCTCTCTCTCTCCTGTTATGGCAAAGTCTGGCGTACACAGGGTGCTTGCGACTCCTTCAAACCACAAGCTCTTCCTCACTTCACGAGAAGTGAAACACTTAGGCATATAGCTACTACCCCCAACATACACAGTACCAATATACACATTTATGCTCTCAGATGTCGAACACACATCAACAACCACGCACATAATCATAGATTCACAATCATACAGTCCCACACGTGATCATACGTTCACACTCAGATTCACACGCTTGGGCACTCAATCACAATCGCACTTTAACACATTTGCACGCACAGGCTTTCTGACAACAAACGTGCCTGAGAGCAGCGTCTGCCAGGGTGCTCTGGCAGCGTTTATTTTCATGTTGTTTATTCTGAATGCTGAACGGATTTAAAGGAAGCCCCTTAATTCTGACAGGGAGGCGGAGGTGTATTCTCTCGAGGTCTGTGGGCGCCAGGAGGGGAGCCACTAAGGCCCCAGCGGGATCTAAAGAACGTAAATAATAAATAAAAGGGCCGGGGCAGGCCAAGCTGGGGAAGCCCCGCACTAAATCACTCCCCAAATCACAGCCTCGTCGTCCTCCATCCAATAGCTTTAAGCAATTTGTGGAGTTGGGGGTTGGAATCAATTTTTTTTTTCGTTCTCGCAGGTGCAATATGAATCAATTATCTTAATTAAGATTATGCCGCAAGCCCAGGAGATTTGGGGAGAACGGGTTTTGCGCTCCGGGCGATAGCGAGGCATTTTAATAGCGTCTCTTTTGCTCCTGGCTCTCTCCTGTCGCCTGCCTGTCTAGTCGGGGCAATTCCAGCTTCTGGCCAGGACCCGGGAGTTTAACCGCCTCCCGAGAGGCCAGAGAAGCAAAGCCAGTGCCACCCCAGTAGTATTATCCGAATCCCTATCCGCTCGCCTTCTAAGCACCATGCAGTTAGGGGGGCCTTTAGTTCTCAGCTGCTGGCTCTAGCGGCCCACTGCACCCCAAGGTCTCCAAGAACTCGTTATGCTGGGTACCAATGGGCTCCTGGTGGGTTGAACATGCCCAGGCCAGGCCACCTAACTCCAGGCTCTGTAGGTAGAGGCTTGGGAGATCTGAGTCGGTGGGGCAGCCAGAGACACACTGGGTCCTTTCATGGAAAGTAAGCATCTGTTTCTGGGAAAAAACAGGTCACCACCCGGGACGCTGCAGGCCAAGACCCAGCTCTTTATCTTAGCTCTCTGAATGCGCCCCTGCCCCACGGCCAGGCCACACTCCTCTGTCCTCTCTCCTCCCCCATCCCTCCCAAGGCCTCTGATTCCCTGGCTCCAGGGCTGCGGCTGTAACGGCCCGACGCGGGTCCAGGGCGGCGCTGGGGACTAGGGCCCGGCGGGGTGGCAGATTTAGGGCATTGCTCGAGGGCACTGAGTCATGAAAAGCGGCTTTTGTTGCCTGCGCGTGCAGCTCGCGTGCCGCCCGGCTGCCTAGGGAGCCCGGTGGGGCCAAAGTTGGGGGAGTGAGATCACCCGCTAGGCAAGAGGAGAGAACTGAGAAATAGCCACTGTCCCAGCACATCCACCAGCGCATAAGGACAAGGCAGCCGACCAGGGTCATGGACCCCAGCGCTGGACTCCACTGAGCATTCTGTGTTCCAGCTGGGTGCAATTCAGGTGGCCCCGCAATCTTATGCCTTCCCCCAACACACACATACTTTCACAAACCAAAAATAATTAACCCCCATCCTTATTAGGCAACCACTGCTTCCCCGGAGCTCAGAAGACACTTGCTGAGAGCCTTGGTGTTTGTGACTCAGACTTGGAATCAGGGCCACATTAGAATGCAGCAAACATAGACACTCACAGAAGGAGAGATTTTACTTCAAGTCCCAGGAATATCCAGGTGTAGCTTTTCCTTTCACAATCCCCTGGTTTGTCAGTCAGATCTGATCTATAACTTCCACCGCTCCCCAATAACCCTCCTGTAGCATCTCCTAAAATGGAGAGGTGAGAGCCAGGATCTGAATTACACATTACTGAACCAGGATATGCCAGCTCTTCCTAGAAGGGCCGTCCCAATAACATCTGCCTCTACTGTACTTAAACTTCAGGATTTTTCTGAGCTTCCAGGGATTTAAACTCAGCACCCAGAGTAAATGCAAGGACAATGCTCCTTGCTTGCTCTGCTCTTTGTCAGTTGGAAGAACAAAGAAAAAGCAAAACTCCAAGCAGTTTATTTCTAGAATCACAGAATGATTGATTGGTGCCATGTTTTAGGCCACCAAAGAACTCCCACAATGCCTTGCTCTTCCTTTTAGGTTCATTCTGGATCTGGAAGGTTACTTTCAATACCTTACAAATGCTCAGGATCTCCTTAGAACCCTCCCCCTCCCCCTTTCCCAGATGTACCCCACTCCAGCCACTCAACCCTGACACTGTTTGCAAACTCAAGGGCAGTTGCCTTTACATAAGCAATTCAAGTAGGATGCATTCATTGCAAAGGGGTTGAAGAGGGTAAGAACTTAATGAAGAATTAGAAGAGGAACTGGAAAGAGAAAGGGGGCCAACTATTCCTCCTCCAGCACTTTTTTTGGGCTAGAGGGATGGAGAGCATCCGTCTGAAACATTCCTCGTTCAGATGAAGAAAATAAAGACTCCTTATTTAAGAATAAATAAGGCTCTTCCACAATAGACTTTGCTTGACTCAAAACACAGGAAACTGACAGTTGAATAAAGTATTATTGCAGCTTTTCTTTGAACCTCTTCTGACTCAGGATTCCAAGACAGAGATTGAACACCAGGGGCTCAGGGAAGGCTGTGATTGAGATTATGGTCTGTGTCAGAGATGAAATTCCAACCTCTGGCACAGGAGTGTTTAATCTTAGCATTCCCTAGAAGGGCTAGGTGAGGCCATTCATTACTACAGGAGCATCTGAAGACCAATGGAGCCCAGGTCTGCTGGCAAAAACTAGCTTTAGACACAAAATTCTAGGGGTTAGAGTTGAAGCCTCTTAGTGAAGTCTCCGGGATAGGAGAAGGTGAAGGTAAGGTTTATATTTGGAGTGTGCAAGTGAAGGGTATAAAATCTGACTTGCAAAGGATGGGAGAGGATGCTCTAGTCAGGGAGGCTGAGAACAGGGAGGTTGTCAAGGCTGCGTTTCCAAATGAGGTCGTTTTTATATGAAATATATAATTGCCTAGAGAGGTGATGGAGATTAGAAACCAGTCACTCTTTTTTAGTAGCAGTGAGCAAAGCTTCTGCCATGGGGTAGAAGCCATGAGAAGAGTCTCTGTGAGAGGACAGAGAGTCAAGCTGCACCGGAGACCGCTGTCAAGGGAAGGACCCTTCAGCGCACCTCAGCATCGGGGATTGTGACTGGTTCACCGCTGTCTCTCTTCCTACGCTAAAGCAGGCATCAGGCTAGGACATAGACTCAGTGATCTTTCTTTACCTTTCCCGCTCGCCTCCCGCAAACCCCTCCCCTATGTCCTCTGTCTTCTGTTGCCACAAAGGGTTAATCTCTCCTGCGGGTAAAAACAGGTCCGCGGAGTCTCTAACTGGCGACAGATGGGCCACTTTCTTCTGGCCACAAAGGGGCCGGAATGGAGCGCTCCGCGGCATACAAATAGGCAGGTCACGTGGTTCCCGGCTCTTGGCTGGACCGGGAAGACCATATGGCGCATGCCGGGGAGGAAGGAGCAGGGGCGGGGGTACTGTGGGGGTGAGGGGAGTGGTGGTGGAAGGGGGCGGGAGGGGAGTTCTGGGGAGGGGTGAGTGGGGGCGGGAGTCGCTCAGCCTGGACGCGTGCGCGATTGTGGGGCGCAGGGACCTGCTCGTTGCTCAGCTCACGGCCCCGCCCGCGCTCAGCATCAGCAACTCGACTATATAACCCTAGCGCCCGAGCTACCGGGACACGAGGAATTCGCCCACGCAGAAGGCAAGGTGTCCCGAGGCTCCAGGGTTATGAGATCGTCACTATTGAGAACCTTTTAACAACAGGTAATTACGATTCCTAATTTTTACTCTCCTGAGAATAAAAGCAATAATTGAAGAGCTGTACCTAGGTACTTTGCATGCGCACATTCGTGGAGTTGGTTGTCCCTATATTTGAGATCAGTGTCCCTCCTCGTAATTGTCCACAAGTACTCGCACGTAATGAGTCCCAGCACTCAAGTACCCCCTGCAGGCTTTCTAATTACATTTAATTTTTAATAGTATAGACGCTTTTAGAATGTTTGGGGAGGGGAGTAACTGTAATTATTTGTAAGCGGTTATTTGAAAGTCCCCAAAGCAAACAACCACTTCAAGTTCTCACTTATTCCGGGCGAGGAAAAGAGAGAAAAAAGTACCTGCTGCTCAGAGTTTTATTTGGTGTACAGATATTTAGGCGCACCGTGCACATGAAACTATCTATTTCAGGAGGATGGAATACACGCGTCTTGGAGAACTGATTGGACTCTGAGATAGCTTAGCTGAAATGTAGAGAGTGGGGGAGAAAAGGAAGGAGATTTTCCTGCTACCTGTTACTGTCCCAGAGGTGGCCAAGTCCCCAGCAGCCTCTTCTGGAGCCACACATTCAGTTGTTTTACTAAAGGCTTTTTACAGTCCTTATTAGAAGTGCACCTTCACCACTGCCAGTCGCTGACCATTGTAATTACTCCATCTTTTAAAGGGAGGTTTGAGGCGAACTTTGAAAAGCCCCAATAAAGAGCAGGCGGTCCTTTCAATGGGCTGTTTATTAGAGAGGAGCCTTTTGCACCTGATCCCCAGCGCGTGGGAGAGCCTCGCCTGGGAGCCAGAGCTTTTGTACAAGGTGGGAATTTAGCGGGGGTGGGGGGGGATGAGGCAAGGAAAGAAAGGCAAGAGAGGAATGGAAGACTTGTGCCCACTTCTGTGGCCAAATGTTTCGTTTATTGGAAAATAATTTGGTGGAAACTACCTTTCCTCCTCTGCATTAGCTCTCGCTTCCATATAATCTTCTTTAAAAAAAAAATCGGGGTCAGTGTTAGTAAATTACGTAATGGCTTTTCAATGTATTTAAACCTCTTTAAGTAGTGGGAAGCCAGAACAGAGATGAGTTCAGGATGTTCCATTTCCAAACTCTTCCATTTTTGTGAGTTGGGAGTGACTTGGGACACATTCAGAAAATGTTGGGACACTCTGCACGTTTTTCCTCACAGGGCACTTGGCCAGACATTCAGTTGCCCGGCACACAGTTAAGCTGATCATCAGGAAAGGTACCCATAGCCACTCATGGCAGGCCCAGTGATATCTACTACGCAGCAGCGAGGCACAGACACGCCAGCATGAAGCGCTGCGCTTAACTTTTCCTGGAGGCATCCATTTTACAGTGGGCTCCTGTGTATTTCTATTTGTGTGCATTTCTGTAGGATTAGGGAGAGGGAGCAGAAGGCTTATCCAGCTTTTAAATATAGCGGGTGGATTTTTTTCCCTTTCTTCTTTCTGCTTGCCTCTTTCCCTGTTGAATACAGGAAGTGGAAACATGACCAAATCATACAGCGAGAGCGGGCTGATGGGCGAGCCTCAGCCCCAAGGTCCCCCAAGCTGGACAGACGAGTGTCTCAGTTCTCAGGACGAGGAACACGAGACAGACAAGAAGGAGGACGAGCTTGAAGCCATGAATGCAGAGGAGGACTCTCTGAGAAACGGCGGAGAGGAGGAGGATGAAGATGAGGATCTAGAAGAGGAGGAGGAGGAGGAAGAAGAGGAGGATGATCAAAAGCCCAAGAGACGGGGTCCCAAAAAGAAAAAGATGACCAAGGCGCGCCTAGAGCGTTTTAAATTAAGGCGCATGAAG
This sequence comes from Montemys delectorum, assembly GCA_019843815.1. Taxonomy (NCBI): domain Eukaryota; kingdom Metazoa; phylum Chordata; class Mammalia; order Rodentia; family Muridae; genus Montemys; species Montemys delectorum. Next base: position 56,278 of record JADRCD010218416.1, on the reverse strand, counting down.
GCCAACGCCCGTGAGCGGAACCGCATGCACGGGCTGAACGCGGCGCTGGACAACCTGCGCAAGGTGGTACCCTGCTACTCCAAGACCCAGAAACTGTCTAAAATAGAGACGCTGCGCTTGGCCAAGAACTATATCTGGGCTCTGTCAGAGATCCTGCGCTCAGGCAAAAGCCCTGACCTGGTCTCCTTCGTACAGACGCTCTGCAAAGGTTTGTCCCAGCCTACTACCAATTTGGTCGCCGGCTGCCTGCAGCTCAACCCCCGGACTTTCTTGCCTGAGCAGAACCCGGACATGCCCCCGCACCTGCCCACCGCCAGCGCTTCCTTCCCAGTGCATCCCTACTCCTACCAGTCCCCCGGACTGCCCAGCCCGCCCTACGGCACCATGGACAGCTCTCACGTCTTCCACGTCAAGCCGCCGCCACACGCCTATAGCGCAGCCCTGGAGCCCTTCTTTGAAAGCCCCCTAACCGACTGCACCAGCCCTTCCTTTGACGGACCCCTCAGCCCGCCGCTCAGCATCAATGGCAATTTCTCTTTCAAACACGAACCATCCACTGAGTTTGAAAAAAATTATGCCTTTACCATGCACTACCCTGCAGCGACCTTGGCAGGGCCCCAAAGCCACGGATCAATCTTCTCCGGTGCGGCTGCCCCTCGCTGCGAGATCCCCATAGACAACATTATGTCTTTCGATAGCCATTCGCATCATGAGCGAGTCATGAGTGCCCAGCTTAATGCCATCTTTCACGATTAGAGGCACGTCAGTTTCACCATTCCCGGGAAACGAATCCACTGTGCATACAGTGACTGTCCTGTTTACAGAAGGCAGCCCTTTTGCTAAGATTGCTGCAAAGTGCAAATACTCGAAGCTTCAAGTGATATATGTATTTATTGTCGTTACTGCCTTTGGAAGAAACAGGGGATCAAAGTTCCTGTTCACCTTATGTATTGTTTTCTATAGCTCTTCTATTTTAAAAATAATAATACAGTAAAGTAAAAAAGAAAATGTGTACCACGAATTTCGTGTAGCTGTATTCAGATCGTATTAATTATCTGATCGGGATAAAAAAAATCACAAGCAATAATTAGGATCTATGCAATTTTTAAACTAGTAATGGGCCAATTAAAATATATATAAATATATATTTTTCAACCAGCATTTTACTACCTGTGACCTTTCCCATGCTGAATTATTTTGTTGTGATTTTGTACAGAATTTTTAATGACTTTTTATAACGTGGATTTCCTATTTTAAAACCATGCAGCTTCATCAATTTTTATACATATCAGAAAAGTAGAATTATATCTAATTTATACAAAATAATTTAACTAATTTAAACCAGCAGAAAAGTGCTTAGAAAGTTATTGCGTTGCCTTAGCACTTCTTTCTTCTCTAATTGTAAAAAGAAAAGAAAAGAAAAAACAACAAATTGCACAATTTGAGCAATTCATCTCACTTTAAAGTCTTTCCCACTCCCTAAAATAGAAACCAGACCCATAATACTCAAGAGGATGGAAAAAGAAATGCATTCCTTATCAAAACATATCAATTCATTACTTGCACAAGCTTGTAAATACATATTATAAATAAATGCCAACACACACTCCTTTAAATCAAAAGCTGCTTGACTATCACATACAATTTGCACTCTTTCTTTTTAGTCTTTTACTTCTTTGAATTCCATGATTTTACGGAGTGTTTGAAGCTATTGGTGTTTCCAGAAAATATAAGTGCATGATTTTATACATAGTCAAACAAATGGTGGTTTGCCATCTATTCATGTAATAAATCTGAGCCTAAATTTATTCAGGTTGTTAATGTTGGGTTTTTATACCTGTGTAGTCAGTTAGTACAGTAGTTTAAATAAAATTCAAACCATCGAATTCATAATTAGAACAATAGCTGTTGCATGTAAAATGCAGTCCAGAATAAGTGCTGTTTGAGATGTGATGCTGGTACTACTGGAATTGACATGTACTGTAATGTTGTTTGTAATCCTGTGTATTATGGTGTAATGCACAATTTAGAAAACTCCCATACAGTTGCAATAAAAATAGTATCGAAAATCAAAACAATTGTTTCATTTCTTCCCAAAGTGATTTTTAAAGAGTAAAATTGTACCAAGAGGGATTAACTTCTGTATTTGCTGAGTTAATGTTAAGCATTAGGAATAAAATATAGAGTTGATTAGCCTGTCATCTTGCTTAGGGAGTCATTGGCTTCATAGATAACAAACAGACCTTGCCTCTGCTTTATTATTTGGAATATTGGGTACAGAGTGAGCTCAACAAAAAACTCTGGTTTTCTAAAGGTGAAACTTCTTCACCTCTACTCTTTTTTGTTTTTGTTTTTTTTTTTTTTGCTTGTATGTTTGTTTCTGTTTGTTGAAGTGATTGTTAGAAGTTTCTTTTATTTTTAATGTGGATTTACTTAAGTATTAAGTACTAACTAGCAAGACATAAACAAATACCTTAGTTTAATTTGTTTATACATATTTAAAGCATAAACAAAAATTGAATACTTTCTTACTATTCTGTTACCTGTACATTTCCTGAACTAAATAGCTTTCTTTCAGAACAGTCCTGCCCTCCAAACTACATATGTGATATTGTAGGAAAATCATTTAATTAATTGAAAGACTCCAGAAGATGTGGCATTTTATAATTGTTCTACTAAGTGTTTGGGATGCGAGGCCAGCCTGGTCTACAGAGTGAGTTCCAGGGCTACACAGAGAAACCCTGTCTCGAAAAACCAAAAAAAAAAAAAAAAAAAAAAAAAAAAAAAAAAAAAAAAAAAAAAAAGAAAAAAAAAAAAAGAAAGAAAGAAAGAAAGAAAGAAAGAAAGAAAGAAAGAAAGAAAGAAAGCAAGCA
>JADRCD010218416.1:0-53305 GCA_019843815.1 Montemys delectorum | reverse complement strand
CAAGCAAGAAAAGTGCTTGGGATGTCTTCACTAATTGTTCCAGAAAAGTGCTAGTGAGTTTTTGGTACATAAGTATATACTATTTGTATTCTATTTTAGGAAAGTATATTACTCCGCAGTTTCCTGTACAGTCCTGCTATTTTATATTTTGATTTCATAAACACAATGCATATGCACCTAAACACATGTGCACACACGCGCACACACACACACACATGCGCACACACACACACACACACACACGCGTGCGCACACACACACGCATGCACACACCACACCAACTTAACTTCTGTCCATTGGTAAGTCCACTTAAAAAATAGTTAAGCATTTCCTTTTCCATGAGAAATGACTGACAGTCTTGATTTTTACATTTTGGCAGTTGTATTCTTTCTCTACTGTGGTTCTGATTACAGTCATTAGTAACTCCATTGTTCCTTCTCTGATTTGGATGCCACATTGGATGCCTACCTCCCTTGCAAGCATGTTCCTTTAATCTCCTTCCTGTTGGTGGCTTAAGGGTTTCAGAAAGCTGACCTCATTTAGTAAGCTGCTCCAGAAAAACGTGAGTAATCTAATAGACAGGAACAATTAGCCATAGTAATAACATTGCCAACGAGGCGCCATCAAGCCGTGACAGTAGCAGTAAGGGATATTTCAACATTCAAAAAAATGAGTGTAATTTTAAAATCATGTTTTCTACCAACCTTTATCACACACAGAAATACATTAAAGCTGGTCCCAACTTTACCCCAAATGTAGCCATCTCTTTCCAAGTGAATCAGGGCGGTTATTTTGGAATCAAGCTGTTGCTTCCTATCCTGGATTTTTCTCACCATTGACTTTAGGAGACATAATACTGATAGTAGGATACTTCCAGCTTCCCAGCACAGGAAACCATAAAGTGAACATTCAGATCTGATCTGGTCTGATCTATTAAGCAGCTCAGTTTCACCTGTAATTAAAATTAGACATCTCCATGCAAACTAAAAACTGTTGCTATAGCGAACAGAAGAACCAAGGGTGGTGTTTCTAGAATCACAGCATTTAAAACAGAAAGCAAAGGAATCTAGACTATGGGTTTCATTAAAGGTAGAAGTGAAGGATGAAGGCTCTGCTTCACTCTTTTTGTTTTTCATTTTGTGTGTGTTTAAAATTTCACTCTAAAGCATAGGGATTCTTTCAGTCAGTCAGGGAGTAACTCACATGCCACCATCTTTTATTCAAAGGCAGGCACAGATGTTCCTTCTGCAGGGGAGGTTTTAATTTATGAAAATGATATTGTTTATGCATGAATGAACTGCATGCACTCTGCATAACGCATAGCACTTCCATCTGATCAGAGAAATACCACCAAACCAGTGCCAATGTCAGAAACATATTCTACACATTTACTCACTTAAATGTTTAATGAATATTTGGAAGGCATTTTCAAACCATAAGAAATCTTTTAAATTTTCTCCTTCATTTCTTTTATAAATTGTTAAGCATATTTTAAAGATACTTTTACCGTCTTTATGTTTGCTTAATTCTTATATGAAACTAATAAATAACCAGGCTGGTTTTTGTTTTTTGTTTTTTGGTGAAGACCAGTCAAAAAAGAAAAAGGAGAAAGAGAGAGAGAGAGAGAGAGAGAGAGAGAGAGAGAGAGAGAGAGAGAGAGAGAGCGAGCTTTGGACTTATCAAGAAAATATTTCATATGGTTTGGCTGTGTGGTGCTTTTTATAGTATTTGGGTTCTATACTCTTTTTCTTTGTGAGAATTGATGCTCCTACCATAGAAAAATACAGCTTTGTAATGTTAGAACAACTGAAAACTTATTTCTAGAAGAAGCTGGCAGATTATTTCATAGTTGGAGATGAACTTTGGTTAAATATTTTAACTAGTATAAAATTCCTGTGGAATAGGACTATACCATAAAACTTAAATTTTATTTATATCAATTTCAATGTTATATCTATTTTTAACTATTAAAAAGACAATTTCATGCACTTATTGATGGAACACCACATATTCTGAGTAGCCTACAGATTTTTAGGTTTATAATGTTATAGTAAAATGATATTGCAGTCAAATTCTAAGTAGTATAATTTATTGTTTAAAAATATCAGTATGTTTTCACTATTTGAAAATCTATATAAATTCTTACAAAACTGACGCATCTTCTGCAAGATGCCTAAATTCTGCAATTACTAAAATGATATATGGATCATTAGCTAACAGTATGAACCAAGCTGTTTTAGTTCTATAATTATATGAGAAATTTGAAGTGAAAATATCTATTAAACAATTAATAAAGCTAGGTTTCAAAAGCAGAGCGGTTTTTTCCTAATGGAAAATGGAAAATAACAAAGCTCTTTATGAAATTACACTAAAAACCTCTCTTAAAAAAAAAAACAAAAACAAAACATCCATAGCCTCTTATTTTATGGGGAAAAAAGACATAAATAAAAATTTTAGTTCAAGTGTCCATGAAAACTAAAAGAGCCAATGTGACATCTTGTGGAACCCCAGGACTGAGGATTCATGTTATCATTGTAAGAGGCACTCTGGAGTCGGATGAACAGTGATTTGTATGGTGGCATAATCATTGGCTCCTGGCCAGGCATTGTGTTTCAGTGGACACCATTATCAGGAACCATTCAGCTAGAAATCTGCACTGTATGCACTCAGAAGTTAAGATCGTATGCCTTCCTATGTCAGAAAATTCTGTGCTGGCAATTGACTCATGCACTCTCTCCACACACACTAACACTTGGTTCAATGGCTCCAATGGAATTAACAGTGTAGCCAAGCTAGTGGCATTGACAAGGCCATAGTCTCTGGGGAAGTCTGAATAAACTGCTAATTTAAAAATACCTTGAAATACAGAATATCGTGTTAATGGTGGACTAAATCTTTAGACACATTAAGTACGGATTTGGCCACCTAAACATTTAGGGAATCCTTTTTATTCTTCCCAATTTAAAAAGGTAGTGATGGGAACCATTTCTCTAGATCCCCAGGTTTGGAACAATCCAAGGAATACATTGAATTATAATGACATTGAGAAAAGAAAGGACGTATTGGTCCTTTGGTCTACATGAGAAATCGGTGTTATTGCTACAGCTAACTCTGCTGTAGACTTCATGAGTGAGGACAGTTCATTAGGAAGATGGCCTCTCACACCAGGTTAGTGCTCAACACTTTTAGTTCATTTGTACCTGGCTTCATCAAAGCTGTCTTGTGTCTTATATGACATGGAATATATTTTCCATGTATTACATTGTATGGGAAATGGCAAGAAACTCTCATGTCTGGTATTTGTGTTCGAAAATTTGTTTTAGGTTCTTGTTTCCTCAAACAAACCTTTTCTGATGTTGATCCAACACCTTCAACAGTACCCAAAGCACTCAATTATTAACCTCTTTTTTGCCATAGTTTCTCTCTAGTATTATCTCTTTGTTTGTTGTGGTTATTTATAAGTCATCTATCTCCTTATACAGATGGTGGGCTTCTCAAGAACAGAGACCTTGGAGTTTTCACTTGCTGCTGTTATTCTGGTGTTTAGAGACCTACGGCAGCCTTAGCAAATATTAATTGTCCAAGAGACAAGACTATACATCTGATGCAGAAGCCTGTCACCTAAATCACAGTACTATTCAATCTGTTAAGTATACCACAAATGAATCTCATCCTCATGTTCATTTATTCTATAAAAGATAACAATGACAACTCATCTCTTCTGATTCTGTTACCAAATTTCCTTTCCCAGTTGAGAATCAGAAGTCCTGAGTAAGCAATTTTCTTTTCTTTATTTACTGACTGATTGATTTATTTATTTTTGTGTCATTTGGTTGAATATAACTAAGGACTTAGGTAAACATTACCCAACATTAAAGTACCATACACTGTCTTCAAACCAACCCTTTTCTTTCACATAATAAGAATTCTCTTGATTGCATGCTACCTTTTTCTCTCTTATTTATCAGTCTTCAAGGCATCTCTCTTATTCCATATTTAGGGCTATGCAAAATTATACTAGGCTATAGTTTCTATTTTAAAATGTTCAGTTTATAAACACAGCACATGACTGCTGTTTCTGTAGTGTTTGTTCGCTCTCAGTGATGTCAGTTAAGGTTACAGTGACATCAGTGGACCAGTTTCCTAATGCTGAAGGGAACTGTTAATTCCTTTTCTCTGGCGTCCTTAATGATTGTGGGGCTTGTCTGCTTATGGAAGGGAATTATAGGACTATAATCTGCTGCAGGCTTTGAGTACATGACTAAGAATGTTCACACCCAACAGATAAATAGAGAAGATAACAGAGAGGTCAAAACGGAATAGGGACAGCATTACTTGATGATGATAACAAAGTAGTCCGTATCCCACATGACCAAATGTGTGTTGATAAAGTGAAATGCTTATAATTCATAATAAATTCTTAATAATGACATTTATAACATGTCTTCACTAAAATGATTTCTTAATAAAATAAGTTTGCCTCTATGTACATTTTTAATGCTAACATGAGAATATTTGCTTAGAGGACATCTATTTCAATATGCTTTAACTCTAAAGCATAAACAAAGAGAGCTTTACTTCCTAGTTGACTAATAGTACATTTATGTTGTGGAAAGTACTTAATCTGAACTGGGGGCTTCTACCGTACGTGTGATCATTCAGTTCTGGGATAAAAGCCATACAATATTTATATTTATACTAAGCCTTAGTCAGCACCAGAGCTGAACAGATATCTACCCTCTATGCTATTAGAATCTACTACCCCATCCATAATCACAAGTTATAATTTGCCATGTTTTGTCTGGGCTCCTCTTAACTTCAGTTGACCAGCCATGTTTTCATGACTCACCTAGCCCAAGCTGTCTTTCTTCTCTCCACCTTCTCTCTCCTCCTTATGGTTTTCCTCAGACCCCAACCCTGGAAATCCCAAGACCCACCTATCTCAATTCTACCCAGCTATATAGGCATCTTTATTCACCAAGCAGGGATAACTTGGGGAGCAAGGTCATATAATGTCACTTGGGTCTAGTGCAAATTTTCTCCTTGGGGGCAGCCAGGCCTTGGGAGCCAGTATTTAGCATTACAATACATAGTGAAAGACCAAACCACAACACATATATTTTTTCGTTTTATTTGTTTATCTAACCTATATATTTCTATCCATCTACCTACCTATCTGTCTATATTAGTATGAGGAAATACCATCTTCTCCCAGATAATTAGGATATAAGATGAAACTTGCGATGAAATCACTCTGACTGAGGTGGACTCTACATGCAATCAGTAATGTAAAGTAAAAGTAATCAGTAAAAGGACGGGATGTACAAACACACAGCACACAGAGATAACAGCAGGTAATGATAAAGAGAGGGGTTGAGCGATACATTTATGGTTTAGGGGACTATGGGGACCTTGGACCACTGCTAGCATCTGGAAGATGTTATCTCAGAATCCCTAGGAAGGAAACAATACTACCAGCACCTTATTTCAGACCTGTCATCAGAACAATGATATGACATGATACAATTATGTAAGACCCTTGGTTGCTGATGCTTTATTATAGTATCCTGATAAAGCTAAAACATGCAGTAAAGTTTACTTCATACTGATGTGAAATATATGTTAACTATTGAAAAGTTAATTCAAACCATACTGAAAATGTTACAAGTAGTCACATGTGTGTCACTAGCAGAACATTTTAGTTAGTACCAAGTTTGATTCTTGAACAGACTGGAAAATAGTAGCTATTTAGTAATTACCTGGATTTTATAAAAGTTGTGGGGAGTTTTATTCATATGACTGAACTTTAAAATATAGCTATATGTAATGGAGGGTGACTTTAAAAATCCTGATTTTAAAATATGCCAGATTTTACATAAAGTATCTAATACCAACTATTATCTAAACTTCATGTGAAAACTTTTATTTGTGGGACAGCATGGATTCTCCTAAATAAAGCCCCTGCAGAAATGTCACATTTACATAGTTTCGCAAACACTCATCAAACACACAATTTTGTAACATTTTTTTTTTTTATGCTTGCAGTTCTAATGAATTGAAATGCCATCACTTTTCAAAGTTCTGTTTTTGATTCTAGGTTATTTGGGGTCTTTAGTCTATTTTTATCTTTTAAGCTTGAAATATGGGTGCTGAGACACCAACTCAACTATGGAGGGCTCTTCATTGGGTCACGTAGCTGTCCTGATTGCTCTAAACACAAGTTAGTGACCTGCTGCTGCTGTCTCTGCTGCTGCCTTTGCCTCCTCCTCCTCCTCCTCTTCCTCCTTCTCTTCTTTTTCTTAATATTCACTTAGAAAAGTTTGGCTGTTCTATAACCTGGAATTTGTGTTTTGTGTTTTGTTTTTTGTTTATTTTGATTTTAGAGATACAGTTTCATTATGTAGTATTGGTTGTCTTAGAATTTGCATTGTGTAGGAGGCACAGAGGCTTTTTGTTTTTGTTTTTCCATTTATTTATTTATTTATTTATTTATTTATTTATTCACTCACTTTAAAGCTCAATCCTAGCCACCCACCTCTTCCCAATCTTTCCCTCATACAGCCCCTCCCCTTCTCCTCCTTCCCCTTCTCCTCTGTGGGTACCAACCAGCCCTGGCACCTCAGGTCACTGCAAGACTAGGCACATACTCTCCCACTGAGATCAGACAAGGCAGCCCAGTTAGAGGAACAAGATCCACAGGCAGGCAACAGAGTCAGGGTAAGCCTCCTGCTCTAGTTGTTGGGGGACCCACAAGAAGACCAAGCTGCACATCTGCCACATATATGTCAAGGGCCTAGTCCAGCCCATGTATGCGCTTTGGTTCGTGGTTCAGTCTCTGGGAGCCTCCAAGTGTCCAGATTAGTTGACTTTGTTGTGGAGTTCCTATCTACTACAGGTCCCTCAATCCTTCTTCCTCCAACTCTTCCACGAGACTTCTTGAGCTCTATCTAATGTTTTACTGTGGAATTCTGTATCTGTTTTGGTCAGGTGCTGCATGGAGCTTCTCAGTTATGCTAGGACTCTGTCTGGCAAGCAGAATAGAGTATCATTAACAGTGTTAGAGATTGGTTCTGTCTAGTTTTCTGCTTACTTATTCAATTGAGGTGGATATTGTTTTATTCCACTGAAAAAAATTAAAATCAAATCACATCCCAGCTCTTACTCTTTCCCCTGTTGATGGCTGAAGTTGTTAGATTTTGGGGGAGTAAAATATAATACAAAAAGGCTTCAGGCATGGCAGACATGTGCTCCACCAATAAGCTAGTGATTATTATTGTTACATATCTATAACATACTATGCAAAATATATAAATATAGTTAGCTGAGCCCATCTTATTGTTTGTGTGTATAGGACAGGGCTGACCATTTTGCATTAGATGGTGACTAATCAGGATTCAGGGCTGACCATTTTGCATTCAATGGTGACCAATCAGGAGGTTCATCCTCAGGAGAGGGAAATTCTCCCTTTCTTAGCAGTTGTCTCTACCTTATTGTCTAGAGGCAGGACTCTGAGAGTTCCTACCACTTTTATGCATTTAATTGCCACTCAGCAAAAAGTTCCACAGCAGATGTAGAACAAGAAAAACAATTAGCTTTACACTCTATTTTGTGACTCATATTTACAAGCTCAGGATAGACTCTTGAATGATACAAAGCCACATGGAGAGAGACAGAGGTCTGTCTTCACAAAATTCAGCAACCCCACTGGAAATGCAAGGCCTGTGAGTTCATCATGGATATTTTGCAGCCAGCCAAATACTAGTGTATTCAATTACCAATCCATGGAGTAGAGCCACATAGCTGGCTTCAGCCAACTCCCAGATTCACAAGAAATAAAAAAATTGTCACTGTTTTAAGTTGGAATATCTGGAGGTTGTTAGACACTGGTAGAAAATCTATATATCCTGGAAGAACAGACCACCCAGAGGTTGGTTGCCTCGCCAATTGTCGTGTATCTCTGTGCTGTTGTTGTTGTTGTTGTTGTTTTTTTTTAATCAAGGTGACAAAGTTGGATGTATCTGTGAAGATGGACTCTCTGTTGAGGAGTTAAGTGTGTTAGTTTGGCTTGTGGACATGTCTGTTGGGCATTTCTTTTTTATTGTTGATTGATGTGGGTCATCCCACTTCTTGGCAGATGGTCCTGGGAGGTATATGAAAAGCAAGGTGATCTAGTTTGTAAATGTTCTTGCTCTCTGTTCTCTGCTTTGGGTCTTGCTTCCAGGTTTTTGTTCTGAGTTCCTGTCTTGGCTTTCCTCAATGGCCAACTGTGATCAGGAAATATAACTCAAATCTGTTCTTTCCTCCTCAAGCTGCTCTTGGTCATGGTCTTTACGAGACAATAACCTAAGGTAACCCGAACTTTCTGTATGTTGGCAGCATTCTGAAAGCAGGAAAAATTGAAGACATGTTTCCCCATCTCCCAGAACACAGCTCTACTGCCTGTTGCTAAATTTGAGGTACTTGAGAAGAAATGTGATGGGTAGGATTTTGAAAGATATGTTCTTCTCAGAGAGAATGGAAGATGAAGAAGGAAAACCTGCCTTTCCCTCTTCATTCCTCTTCTTGGACACACTTGTGGGGAACATTTGACTCCAGCATACCAGGAACAATCTTGGAGCACAAGCAGAATTCCAGCTGCTTTGTAGGGCCATTTCTTTCTCAATGACATCACATGGGATGAGGTAATGCAACAACACACTGATCTCATCTTATAATTAGTATGCCCTTTCAGTTGTATAAGTTGGTGACAGAGGTCCAAAATGGTAAAACACAATGAAAGACCCCCGCTGCCCATGGGTAATACCTGGGAAGCAAGTAGCTATTTTCAACAATGAGAAAGGACACTGATTTTTTTGTTTGTTTGTTTCTGTTTCATTTAGTGAGGGGAGGTTTGTGATGGGTGGGACTGTGAGATTCCTGGCTGCTTTACTTGTATGCCTGTTGTACCTAATCTAAGATTCTGTAGTGCCCCATTGCTCCCGTTGCTATCAGATGCTTCAGCTTCTCAGCTCAGAGGAAACACGTTTGCAGATTTTTACTTGTAGTCTATATGTTTCAGAACCAACCTTAGAGGGATTTTTAAAACACTTGAGGGAAGAGAAGGAGGATCCATCCTCCTTCTTTCTGTTGCTCTGTGTTACTGCTCCTGAGATGCTGGATATCACGTTGTGTGAGATGTGTCCTAGAATGGAGCTGAGCAATTCATTTTTAAAAGTCCCAATCTGAGGGGGAAGTGAGAACCTGGCAGACTCAGAAAATGAGATATTCTGACTTGATGGGATTCTAGGATATTTTTCTTTTTTTCTTTTTCCTCTGTGATTGTTGTAGGGACAGATGGCCCTCTACCTTGGAGGCAGCAGGAGCCACAGTAGCAGGGACATTCTGACAACATCTCTACTCAGCATGGGAAGGAAGCATTCCATGTGATGCCTTGACAATGGGCCCATTGAGCATCAGGAATAAGAGAGAGGTGGGCACGACCCAAACTGACCTTCCTCCAAATGCATGTTGATGCGCAGAAATAAATGCTGAGTTCTGCCATAAATATTTCTGTTACTCCTATCCACAAGGCATTGTATACTGAGTAAGATCAGAAACTAAAGTAGACTTTTAAGTTTAAACTTAATTTACTCATCAACACAGTCAACCCTAAATCAACACAATTATTGAACATTTGTTACTTTAAATATTATCATTACTATTTGTGTGTAGTTGTGTGTAGTGTGTGTGTGTGTGTGTGTGTGTGTGTGTAGAACAGAGGATAACTTTAAAGGTCAGTTCACACTGTCTACTCTGTTGAGGCATTCCACACTTTATTCTCTGCTGTACTGCAGACTCAAGCCTAGCTGGCCCACAAGCTTCAGGACAATTCTCCTGCTTTATCCTCACATCTCATCCCACGAGCGCTAGGATTACAGATTCGTGTTACTGTACCTGATCTCACGTTTGTTCTGGGAGATCTGAGCTGGGATCATCAGGGTTTTGTTTGCAGGAAATGCTTGTGCCCATTAAGCCATTTTCTCCACCCCAAAAGCATTATTTTAAGCACAAGAGATAGATTTATAAGTAAATCTCAATGACTCATTGAGAGATAAGGTATAAATATAATAGAAGAATAAGGAAAAAAGAAAAATCAAAAATTTTAAATTTGGTCTATGGACAATGCCCTTAGGTCTGAGCCAGAACAGATTGCTGAAAACACCACACACTTCAGACACAAGATCTGAAGAAATTGAGCTGAAATTGACCTAGAGGCCTCTTATTTGAATAGTAGCTTTATTAGATCAGAATGGTTATTCAAGCTACCAGGAAAGAGAAGCAATTGGTAGTCCTACCTGGCTATAAAACCCATGAACCACAACAATACCTGGACCAGCAAGGCATCTTTAATGGTACAATAGTGGTACTTTTATCTTGGGGATTAACCAACAGATGTCTAATTGTACTTTAGTCTACTTAGGAGGAGGAAATTCATGCCTGTTGCTGTAAACTCAGCTAATTACCTGTGTCTGGAGAGGTCATTGTGTCTAGGAGAGAGCCTACTTACTGCCAGCTTCCCAAACCAGTGCAGTTTGTTTTCTAAATAACTTATCCTTGTACTCACAGATCCGTGTAGCTCCCACTCCTCATCCAAGAAGCTTCTCTTTGCAACTGATAAAATTTATTAGCTGACACACAACTAGTCAAAATGCAGAACATAGGCTGGTTGGGATGAGTGTCCAACTGTTTGTTACATTTGTAATTCAACCCCTAGAACTAATGCTTAGGAAAATAAAAGGGGATAGAAATATTGTAAGAGCCAGAGGAACAAGACACCTGCTGCTAGATAGTGTCTCCTGTATCATGGGAAGCTGTACGTACGGAATCTCAACAATATGGTCATCTAGATACCCACATAATGATAACACCAGTATAACTGTCAGGTTGGACCAGGAAAGTTTACATGGCTTCATCCCTTAATGGAGTGTCACAGGTGGTCAGTGCAGGTGACAGGGGGAGACTTAGGACTTAGTTTCCTCCTGGGATGAACTTCCACATAGGTTGTTCAAGCCCAAGTGATGGGCATGTAGACATGATTCAAGTACACTTGTTGCAATAATAATTTTTTTACAAAAGGAGCTCATAAATCTGTGAGGGAAAGGGGGACACAGAGGGAACTGTAAGGAGGAGAGTAATACAGATGAGAGTAATACTCATATATCAAGTCCTCATAAAACTTATTTTCAAAACATCCATTTCAATTTTGCAAAGCAGAAAGCAAAATGGAGACATCGGCACAGCATATAGCGTTAACATTTAACTATCTAAACAGATCTGTCCTTTTGGAAAATATGACACCAAGTCAACTCCCATTTCAGGCAAAGCTGTACCTACTCAGTGCATATTGCATGTATTGTTTGGTGCATATGCTCATGTGTCTACGGAGCCACAGAAGAATTTTAAAGCAAGCAACAATATATAGAAGATGAATGTGAATGTGTTGTCTATGGACATTTATACTAGAAGAAGAAAAGAAGGGAGAGGAAAAGGAGGAGGAAGAGGAGAAGGAGGGGAGGAGGAGAAAAGGAAAGGAAGAAGAAAAAAAGCAGCTATCTCTCCAGATGCATAATTTCACATTATACCAAATCAATAGTGAGTGCCAGGCAGCTCTAAATGATACCCATGTGCTGATGCCCATTGTCTGTCACTGCAATGACTATTATAGATGTTGAATTCCTACTTTAAGGTTTCCCCCTTTAAGAAGATTTTTTCTCATACTATTTTCAATTGTCAGTATTGTTTCTACAATTTTCTATGTTCTACATTTATTCTTTGTATCATTTACAACCCTATAGAATGCGTCATATGAAGATTCTTAAATTTTACTGTACAAAAATGGGCTATCCATACTTTGAGTTGGTGTGTAACTACTTGGTTTCTGTCTACGAACATTTAAACTTTGTCAATAAGTGCAGGGTTCTCTGTTTTGGAATCTACACATGTGTAAAACATGAGGTTTCAGTCATTGGGGTAGCTGTACATGTGGTAATGACTTACAGTGATTATTATTATTATTATTATTATTATTATTATTATTATTATTCAGGGAAGGGGCCAGGGGCAGTGCACATCACCATTGACCTGTTTGCTTTAACCAGTCTCCACCCACTGAAGTTCCCTTTTCCTCTCAATAATAAATACTTTTAGTCAGTAGCCACTTTGGAACAGAACTATAACACACAATTTTATGTGTTTATAGGTTTTATATATTATGTTTAACAAACACTTATACAATTCTTTGGGAATTACACTTCTGGGGTTTTGCTATTTTCTATTTGTTCATCAGGATGCTAACATTTGGTGTCTTTCTCTTTTGGGATTACAACCCAAGCTGGATTCAGAGATATAATGTACTAATGTATTAAAATCTCACTTCAAAAGCCTTGAAGCATTCTGAACATGGCTTTCTTGCTGTGGTGTACATGGGGTATTCATTTCTAGAACACTGAACAGAAAGAATGCTAAGTCAACAGTCACATGGCTGTTTATATCCAGAAGGATTTGGCTGTGGAAGTCTTAGAAATATGACTAGAAGACCATGGGAAATTCTCTAATGTTAACACAATGTTTTCAGGGGCTGGAGCAATGGCTTCGAGGGGACTAACACATACTGCTCTTGAAGAGGATTTGAGTTTGGTTCCCAGCAATCACTCCCAGTGGTTTGCAGTCACCAGTAACTCCTGCTCCTGAGGACCTGTCACCCTCTTCTGGACTCCAATTACTCCTGCATTCATTCATTTATACACACACAAATAAAAATAAAAAATAAACCTTAAGAATAGTGTCTTCAGGAGGTTCCTAAATGTGTTCTGAAAACCAAATGCCCAAGTTTATAGGAGAGGTGAGGTAACTTCAGGGCCACCAGCCACCGGAACAGCCTGCATAGGTCTGGACCAGTTCCCAAAGTGTCAGATGGAGACAGATGACTTCACTGCCAACAGAGACACTACAATGGGGAAGGCGACAAGGAGCTCTTCTGGTGGGGACCAACTGCAACGGTTCTGAATTCCAGCCGATGAAGATTCAAGTCTATGCCATTCCCTTGATCTCCCAAAATCTGTTAGTTTCAGAGTTTGAAATTTTGCTTACAAAGCATTGAATACTTTTTCTACTAAATCAATATTGACATAATTCATTGGAAAAGGACTTTTAAAGAGTGGTAATTAAAGCAGGACTTAAGTAACTCCATGTGATATTATTGAAGACCACCTACTCAGGCTTCACTTCCTGTGTGTGTGTGTGTGTGTGTGTGTGTGTGTGTGTGTGTGTGTGTGTGTCTGCCTGTCTATCAGTATGTATGTATGTATGTATGTATGTATGTATGTGCACATGTTTGTGTGTGGACGTCTGTGTATATGTGTGTGCCTCTGCATGTGTGTGTGTGTGTCTGTCTGTCTGTCTGTTTGTATGTATGTATTGCACATGCTTGTGTGTGGATGTCTGTCTGTGTGGATGTGTGTGCCTCTGTGTGTGTGTGTCTGTTTGTGTGTGTGTCTGTTTTTCTGTATGTCAGAATGTATGTATGTGCACATGTGTGTGGATGTCTGTCGGTGTTGATATGTGTGTCTCTGTGTGTGTGTGTGTGTGTGTGTTTCAACTTGACACAAGTTGGATTCATCTGGAAAATGGGAACCTCAGTTGAAGAATTGTTTCCATCAAATTGGCCAGGGAACAAGTCTGGGCATTTTCTCGATTGATGTGAAAAGTTTCAGCGCAATATGAGTAGTGCCATCCCTGGGCAGGTGGTCTTGGAATGTATAGAGAAAGTGGCTGAATGCAGACCTGAAAATCGAGCCAGTAAGCAGCATCCCTCCATGACTTCTATTCTTGCCCTCAGCTTCCTGCCTAGATTTTCCTGCATGACTGGATTCTAAACTGTGAGTGGAAATAAAACCTTTCCTCCTCAAGTTGGTTTGGACATTGTTAGTGAGCTATTCTTGGTAAGCCTTGACCATTTGTGTATGTTGCTCCTGATTAGTGACTATCTGGTGAAGATTAGGAGGTGTGATCTTGTAGAATGAAGTGTGTCACTATGGCCAGGCATTAAGGTTTCAAAACACTGACTCGATTTAAGTTAGGTCCCTCTTTTTCCTTCACATGTGAGCTCTGAGCTGCTTTTCCAGCTGCCTGCAGCCTTCTAACTATGATCTACCATGATGGACTCTAACTTGATGGACCTGTCAGCCCCAAATAAACCTTCTATAACCTGTCCTGGCCTTGGTGTTTTATCATAGCAATAGAAAAGTAACTGATACAGCCACTGTGTTTATTATAGCAATAGAAAACAAACTGGTATGTCAATCATTTTTTCATGCTTCTGTCCTTGCTGCCCCCCAATCAAGCCAAATTCCTTGTCTTCCAGGGGATGTTCTGTGCAGTTTGTTCTGCACAGAGCACTTTTTAAGTAAACTGTTGCACAAACCTTCTCCTTCTACTGAGCACAATTTTGGACTAGTCAATGACATTGCCTGCTTCTTCAGGAATGCAAGTAAAGGCCACTGACATATTTGAAAAGTGAAGGCTCTGTCATTGCTCTATTTGGTGGCCAAACTCTTAAAATTTGGCCTTCTATCCCTTTTAAACACCACCCCTCCCATAGAAATCATGGGTGTTCAGGGTTAGACTTTTAGGGTTTTACCATCTGGGATTCTAATCTTTCAGGATTATGATTTGGGAGATTATAGACTTTATCATTTTTTATCATTAAGGGTTTCAACACTTGAATTATAGAATTCAGGAATATGACTTTGGGGACGATGTCTTTAGATACTTATATGAATCTCTTATGATGACACAAATGACCTTGGGAACTAAGAGACAAATGTGTGATATTTTAGATTCATTGTTACAAATGTTGAAGGAGTTTAGTAACCATTTTGGATATTTATTGAGCATTTACTACATACTAAGAGCTATGCTGAATGTTGGAGTCTCAATGGTCAATAAGTTAATTGTTTTACCATCAAAGAGCTCATTTTCTACAGTAATAGGCGATGTCTCTGAGGACTTCTTCTACTGTGCTGCTGACACTAAGTGCACTCAGTGAGGAACCGAGACAATACACACAGAAGTAAACACACAAGAGTATATGACAGCAGCTTCCTTAAAGAAAAATAAAGGAGAGTATGAACAACAGCCCACAGCTAGGCACATCTCAGCCCCAGAACCTGTGAACAGATTATTTCATATAGCAAAATTGACTTTGTTAGTAGAATTGAGCTAAGGATTATTGAGGCAATCCTTGTGAACTCATACATTTCTTTGTAAGAGGGAGAGAGAAGGGTGAAGTCAGACAAAGGAGGTAGATCCATGAGCAGAAGCAAAAAGCACAGGAAATCACAGACTTGGGAGTTGAAAGGAAGGGCAGAGACCAGAAATAAAGAATAGCTCTAGAAGCTGGAAGGGTCAAGGAATGAGTTTTTTCCCCAAGAAAAATGGGAGCTGTACTGATACCTGCATTTTCATTTTCATTTAGACAGAGTCTTATGTAGCTCAAGTTGGTCTTGAACTCATTATGTGGCCAAGGAAAACCCCGGACCCTCCCTCCTTTGCATCTCTGCCTGAGTGCTGGGGTTACAGGTGCTTGTCCCATTGCATCCACTTTGTGTGCTTCTTGTCTTTGTGTATGCCAGTGCATAGAGGAGGGCAGACTGACAGGACTTAGTTATGAAGTTGGAATGCTCAGGATTTGGAGGGAGCTGAATGAGAGATGTGTGAGCTTCTGATGATGACATTGATTAAAGACTTTTCAGAAGAAATGTATTTGTAGTGGAAAATCATATATATATATATACACAAATATATATATGTATATATGTCTGATACATACATGTATATATGTATATATCTGAGGTTACTGGTCAGATAGACGAAGGTGAGATGTAGCCAATTAGGACAAACTATTGGAAGTTCAGGACAGTTCTGGACTTGATGACATCACCTCTGGAATCCCAGCCACTAAAGGTAGGTGTGTGTGTGTGTGTGTGTGTGTGTGTGTGTGTGTGTGTGACAGATCCTAAGGACCTGGGTCTGGTGGCACAGAACACTTTAGAACCCCTGAAGTAGACAACTCATCAGAGAGAAAGTGTGGGAGCATGGACCTTGTAGCTTCCATCTTCGTGGTAAGACAAAGCAATGTTTGCAACTCCTGGCCTTACTGAAGCTTGACAAATGGCAACCTGCCCCTTTGTAAAGGTCCTGAGAAGTAGCCATTGCCTTGGCCTGTTTGCCTTGGCTCTCAGCAAGTTTTTAAAATGCCAGGGAGCTTGAGTCTGCCAGACAGCTGTGGACGCAAGATGTTAACTCTAGAAGTGAACTCTTCCTGGAACCAGCACAGCTCTTACCTACCAGTAACTGCCTGAAAGAGGCTGAGTGGGAGCTGGGCTTCTGCTCCTAGAAACACATCTCCCTGGCTGCAATGAGATCAGCCAGGGGCTTTTTCCTGATTGCTGGGGAAGGCTGAGGATTTTGCTTTCAGTGCCTTGAACAGGAGAAGTCTTTGATTCCCTGGCCCACTGGAGATTTATGCTTAAAATGATTTGTCTACAACAGTATTGAGTGCTGAGCACAGAGAAACCCTCCTGCAGCTAGGCCTCTTGTGATAGGGCTGTGACCAGGACAGACAGTGAATGGGCTGCCTATGGGGTAGATGGAGTCCTTAGGCAATAGTATAGGAAACCCCAGTTTTAAATCACCTTTCAATGCCTGACTCCCCCCCCCCCACCTCATAGTATTACAAAAACTTCATAAAACCCTTTTAACATGCCTAGTGTGCAACAACACTAAGCTCTTGTTTTCTGATTGCGATTCTCAGCCCTGGCTAAACCCTGGAGTTTCAGAGGGAAATGCTTCTGGAATCTGGACCCCCAACCCTGGGGATTGCAAATTAATCATTTTGAAATGTGGCCAGGACAACTGGATTAAGCAGCAGCAACAACATTTCCAGGTAACCCTATTGGGCAATCACAGGGTAGAACTGTTCCTCCTGCCAGGAGGAAGTTAAAGGTGAATTCTGGAAGCCTCCTGCTGAAGATGGCTGTGTTTGGATGGGTAAGCAGCGCTGCTCTTTGCATTTTGTCTGCAGCATCATCAGATCTAGGAAGAGCTAAGGCTGAAGAGGAGATATCCAGGGAAAGGTAGGTCTCTTTATAGATATCCTGCACTATGGATGTGCTTGACACTAATAACAACTTTGTATGGTACACACTTGTCTATGCAAATCAGGGGTTTAAACATACTCCCGGGCGATCATACAGATGTAGTCATAGAGGTAATGTAGCTCCTTGCGGTGTCTCAGAGGAGGCCTCTGAGACGGTAGACAGAGCCTTGCACACTGAAACTTCTTTGTGTCTCATGGCCAGCAACTTTTGCAGTCACCTAGTAAGGGAGATTCCTACTGTTGATTTATTTTATTTTATTTTATTTTTTATTTTTAGACAGTGTCTTACTGTCCTAACTGGTGTAGAACTCATTAATTTGCTCTGGCTGGCCTGGAACTCAAGTTCACCTGCCTCTGCCTCCTGAGTGCTGGAACTTAAAGGCTTGTGCCATGGCTCAGAATTTTGGGTACTCTTTAGACCTATCTGACAAGCACCTGCACTTTATTTATCAAGAGACTAGGTGATGCCTAAGCAATCCAGTTTAGGGGATGCTCAATCAGGGAACTCATATATTAGCAGCATGGTCCAGAGAGGACACTGGCCCGCGGGAGGGAGAGAGGGAGTGCGGGGGGTGGGGTGGGGGAGGCAGAGAAAGCTTCCGAGAGGCTCCTCCCTCTTCCTTCAGGAGCGCTTGGTTGTTGCCTTGGCAGCATGGGACAAGGCCCAGGCGGTGGCTGTAGCCACACTTCCTTCCCACAAAGGTTTCTGGTGGGTCCCCAGTTCGCCCCAGCACCGCGTCACCATGTTTCGGGGGAGACGCGGGAGCCGGGTGGGCGCCCTGGAAGAGGAGGCGCCCGTCCGGTCCCGGGAGACCTCAAAGGCAGCTGCTGAACCCGAGCGGGTTCTGCTTCGCGGAATCTTTGAGATCGGGAGGGAAAGCTGCGATGTGATGCTGGGCGATCAGGCCCTGTGGTGGAGAAGCATCCAGCCCGAGCTCCCGGCTGGTGAGTGGCGGCCCACCCCACCTTCCCACGCCCTCCCCCACCCTGCAGCCGCCACGCCCTCCTGCCACCGACACCCCTCTGACCCTCCAACCCCAGCCTCCTATAGGGGTTGTGACTGCAAACCAGGAAGTTGCAGTTCGCCTTTATAATGAATTTCTGTAGAATATCGTATACAGATTTATGCTTTACATATATATATATATGAAAATGCGATGCTGCAATTTGCAGTAGAAATATTTCAAGTCGTCTTTGGTTAGACTTGTCTTGGAGAACAGTGGAATGTGGTTCACAGTCTGTTTTTAATTAGCTACGAGTTTATGAAATTAAAAACAGCTGATTCCTCCCGCCTCCAGAGGAAAAAAATCCTTGTGCTACAGAGTGTCATAGAATGAAAAAGTCATTGTTTGAAAGTTTCTTGTCCAAACATCTAACTAAATGAAACTATCCAATCAGAGATCAGAATTAGCGAGGAGTGTGAATTCCACCCAAGTCATATGTGCAGTGCTGTTCACTTAAGCAGAGCTACTTGGGGCTTTAACTAAAATGTTTTCATGTCTTTTGAAAACCCAAGGTGAAGAAGTATTTTCCCGATTCTTTAATATTATAAGCCAGGTGCCAGGATGTGGAATCTTTCTTTTAGCCTGTAAATCAACCTGAGTTGGGGAATATAAATGCTTGTAACTAGGATCTGGATTAGCCCAAGAAACCAATTTAAGCTACAAGCTGACAGCATTTAGAGACTGCAATGCAATGACACACCCCTACCCCCTTCTGCGTAGGTCACTGCTATTGCACAAAGACAAATAGTGACAAGAGGAAAGAAATCCTGTTTTATAGTGAGTGGTAATTGAGGAAAAAGAGGTTTAATTAGCACTCCTGGTAATAGAATTTGAAAAGCTCTCATGACAATTTCATTACTCAGAAGTTTGCAAGTGTTTAATTTTGCCCTAAGACCCTTTGGCATTCTTTTCCTTCATATAGAGCACACTAGTTTTCTTTGCAATTAACACCTGGTATTTAAACCAGGAGCCTCAGAAACCTGGTGCTTGTATTTGTGGAACAGCCCAAGAGGCACATTCCTAAATCCAGCGGGTAGAGAGTCGTCACTAGGTGACATCACTCATATGTCACTCATACGTCACTAGGTATGAGCAAAGCACTCTGATGTTGCCTTATGGTAGATACAAGTGATGAGGACTAAGTAATGGCGGGGGGGGGGGGGGGGGTTCCAGAGCAGAGCATATCCAAACCACCACACACAGGAGAACATAGCGCTGGGATGGGTGGTAGGAGAAACCATGGCTGTTGTTGCTTGGCAGGTGCCTAACTTCCCAGGGTGGGGCTGGGGTCACGAGGCCTCTGGACATTATTGCATGGTGTATATGAGCTGTTTTCTGAGCGTTACTTTTTGAAACTCAAAGTATATTAGCAGTTTCATTGAGAAGCAAAATACTCCATGATCTTCCCTAACTGGTCCATCTTGAGGATGATGAGGGAAGTCACTAATGTATTTTATGAAGGCTATCACTGCTGGAACTGGAATTTATTAACTGGTGGTCTAGTTGACAGGGTAAGTGACTCTGACCATAGCGACTGCAGTTCTCTTCTTGGGTTCAAGGTTGACTGAGAGGGAGAGTTGTGTTATGCTCTAAAAAGATGAGGCATATGTGGGTGGCTTCAGGCCGAGGTGGGAAGCTTAAATACACTAGCAATAAGCTTTGGCCTCTTTTCTTTAAATGAAGGGATGTTTTCAGTTTAGTGTATTAGGTCTTGTTAGGGAAGACATTAATCCTGTGATCAGTTGTTCCCTTGGAAGCTTCGATACTTAGTGCTCAGGCATGTTACTGAATGTTTTGAAGAGGCAACCCGAGGACCACAAGGACTAGCCTCTTTGCCTGACACCTGAAGGCAGGACCCCAAAGATTGACACTGATCAGGAAGGCAGTCATCAGATGTGAAGTAACTAGTTTGTTGTGTGGTGACCTAAAGATCCACTGGATGTGGGACTTGTCTCGAAGAAGTTCAGGGTGCTCAATTTATCTGTCCACGACAGGAAGAATATCATAAAGGATCGATTAGCTGTTTAAAATCCCAAAAATTGAGAGGGAGGAAAAAAGAAAATTGAACATAATGATAGTTCATAAGGCCTTGCAATATTGTTAGAAACCAAGATGTTAGCTGAGGGCCCGGGGTATAGCTCAGTGGTAGAGTTTATGGTTGTTCACTTGGGAAGTATGGGGTGCTAAGTTCAGTTTCCATACCCCTGTAAAGGCCCAATCCTCCCTTGGGCCTTTAGCCTTAGTGTTTCTTGGTATTTCTTGGCTTGTGATTACATAACTCTGTATCTTCACATGGACTCACATTGTCTCCATGTATTCCCTGCCCTTCTTATACGGTCAGTGGGCACTGAGGTCAAAAGCAACCCTAACTCTAGGGTAATCTCTCTGCTGAATTATAACGGCAGCCAATTTCCCACTATGGTTCTTTTCAAGGTTCCAATAGGATGTGAATTTATGGGAGATGGGTTATCTCACCAAATTTATGATGGGGGCTGGAAAGACAGTTTGGGTTGAAGGCTTAAATGAAGAACAGAAATGAAAGGCTGTTGTCTGGTGCTGAAACTGATGAGCATCAGTCAGGAGTGCACCAGAATATTTCAAAAGTAACACAGGCCAGATGATGAGAAACTCAGGGTCTATTCAGTAGAAAATATAAAGTTCTGCCATGCTTTTCTTTTTTTAATTTTAAATTACCCCAGAGCATCTCTATTCCAAGCCCTCCCAATAATGATGGCCTGTGGAATCCTCATCGAAAACGTTCACCTTCCATACCTCTGCCATGTTAATGGCTTTGACTTTAATTTCATTCCAGTTGTGCCCACCTATGACTGCATCCCTTGAGGGATGTTTGCTATCTCTCAAGTCTACGTCCAGGTTCAGGAAGGATGCTGCCCCCTCTTCTGTAGACATTACTCTTCTTTCTCTCAAGCTCTTTCACTTAAGCACAGTGAAATGTTCAGGGCTTGCCCTTCCCTGATCCGGATCTTCCATCGTTCCCTCTCTTTTGTTTCTATGCCTTGTTCCCAATTTGTCTGATGAACTTTGGGATAAATGGTGTCTTACATTTTTTTTCCTGTGAGTCACTTCTGAATTTTCCCTCATTTCTGGGAGGCCCTCTATCTTCTTCTCTGATGAAAGTGCCTAGGAAAAGGTTCGAAGCAGTATTCTGATTTTTCAATTAAAAGGAAAATGCCAGTCTTTCCCTTTACGTAGTTCTCCTTCCAGTGATGTGACTCAATTCCATTGGCTTAGATTTTCAGTCTCCCATGGGACTTCATTGTACATATTTGTAAATTTTGGTGTTCCCAAGGAGTCTTGTCTGTTGTGACTATATATGCTTTCCAGACAGTGTAGCCAGCTGTCGAGTATATCTACAATACATTACTCCTTGCCTGAAAGTCACTTTGTAGCTATCATTGATATTTGATCAATCAACTGCTACTGTTTTACAGTGCTTATATATTGGGGTCAGCACTATGCATAGTTTCAGACACATGCTGATGGATAGGAGGAGTTTCTGCATTTCCAAAGATCAGATAAGATGTGAGTCCTTTAAGAACTATTGGTACTAGTAATAAGTCAGCAGGAAATACTATGCTTAGGCTCCAAGGGGCATATTTAGGGAACGGGCCTGAGTTTAGAGATGAAGACATTAGGCAGGATCTTTGGCCTTTGCCTTAGACTGACTCATTTCTTCCACCAACCCACCAGGGACTGAGGTTAGAATTTACTTCCCTCAGCTCCTTCTCTTGTATTTGAGGCCAACGTTCTGTAGGTAAGGAGAGCATTGCTATCGTGCACAGGGAGTGGCTTCAGTGCACAGTGAAAGTAAAGAATGATGGAGTCCAGATCTGGATGAAGGAAGACAGATAGGCAGAATATCTGTTTGGTTTACTCTTAGTTCTGGCATGTGCCAGCCACAAGGAAAACTTTTACTGAATGAGTGTATTTATGATGGATTGCTGACTCATGAGTTTCAGTGTTACCTAGTGCCTTGTACTATGATGGGCACAGCTAAGTATCAACTCATCCCCTATAGGAGGATCATCTCCTCCTTTCTCCACTTTAAGAACTAGAATTCTTTATAAAAAATGTTCTTAAGGGGATCTCCAGTATAACCCATATTAAAAGTGAACATTCTTGTTTAGAGTGAGTGAGTCTGTCTCCTTGGCTCCCATTTTGCCTAATGGGACCACATTTGTTTCTTTGAAAACCCACTGAGTAGTAGGGGATGGGCTGAGAGACATGTCAGCTAACCTAGCATGAGGTCTCAATGATCTACACTTGCCTGCCTCCTCACCTTTAGTTCCCAGTGCATTCCTCAGATCTCATCATCTTGTGATAGACAGGAT
This sequence comes from Montemys delectorum, assembly GCA_019843815.1. Classification (NCBI taxonomy): domain Eukaryota; kingdom Metazoa; phylum Chordata; class Mammalia; order Rodentia; family Muridae; genus Montemys; species Montemys delectorum. The sequence goes on along the minus strand of JADRCD010218416.1, from coordinate 30,752 downwards.
GGCAGAGTTAGAATCCTATGGCTTGTGATTTTCATGTGACTCCCACCACTGGAGTTGGCTCTTTATTCAATGCTTCCATGTTTGCACTCATTAAAACTAATAAAGATTCATTTTAGATTTCTTTTCCTCTTTTTCTTCAGCCATTTGTGGTTCATATATCAGAACCACAGGCAGAAATCAGCTTTCCATTCTCATTAGAGGACAAGCTCCTTGTATGTCTTTTACTTTATATTGTTCCTGAATTTCTAATATATGAGTTAGCATTGCCTCATTTCTTTGCTTTGAGGGTCTAGGAAACAGAGTCCCTGGTTTGCTCAGCTGCAGGGTCATAAAGACCAGGAATATGACATTGACATATAAACTATATGAACTATAAGGCATTATCCAGTTCAGAGAATTTTTTTTTTAATTGCTGCAATAGTCCTTGATGATCTTCTTACTAGGACTGAAAATTATGACCACCTTACTTGTGGATCTTTTTTTTTTTTTTTTCAGAGCTAAGGACTGAACCCAGGGCCTTGAGCTTGCTAGGCAAGCGCTCTACCTCTGAGCTAAATACCCAACCCCTACTTGTGGATCTTACATGAGTTTATTCATGCTGGTATAAGGTAGTTGTCAAGCTAGCTCTCTGGGACCTAAAAGGGAACAACATCCTAAAGATATTAGAATGGAATCAGATGAGATTTCTGAGTCCAAATGGGCTGAGTATAACGTGCCAAGATTCACAGGGAAGCTCAAAGTTCTGGTCAGATACAACTGACATTTGCGTGTTTCTTTTAACTTTTATTACATTAGTAATTTGACAATTTCATATATGTATAAGGAACATTCTGATTATTATAATCTGTTCTAAAGTCTCTCATTCCTATCAACACCCCATCTCGATATACTTTATACAATAAATTTTTGAGTCCCAAGGAATTTCGCCAGCATCATTTGTGTGATTATAAATTTAAATCTATCCACTGAAACCCAGTGGGCTTGTCAGTGGGTACACAATTGAAGGAGGTGACGTCTCATCCCTTAGAATCTATCAGTAGCCAATAGCTCATCATGGAAGGATAGGGCCCTATGGGCCTCTCCTTGACTCATTATGTTGATAGGCCCAGTCTTGTGTAGATCAGTTCCATACAGCCAGAACTGTTGAAATCCACCTGTTTTATACTATGACTCTAAGCCTGTGCTTTTGCCAGCTCACATGTCTCCAGAGCTCAGTATTTTCAACAATAATGGTTGTCTACTGCATTGTCTTAACCGGTGGCATACTTCTAGGAACATGTGCTTGTCAAATGGTGATCTTTAATTTGGATTGTTACATTAAAGTAGAAGACACAAGACTTTGTACATCCTGATCACAAAGATATTTTACTGTCTTGTGTGATCAGGTGTTATTTCTTTTCCATAAAACAAAAGCAAGGTAAAGAAAGCAAGGGATAGGGGAAGTTAGACTAGGTCAAGCTTAGTCTTACTTCAAGTAGAAGTGCTGTATTGTGGGATGGATCTCTGTGGCATGTAGCAATAACTCCTAGTTCTCCTCATGCTGTGAAAATGTCTCCTCTCCTCTTTCTCACTTCTCTGAAGTGAGGGCCTGGGGTGAAGAGAGAAGCATGGCACACACCTAAGCAGATATATGATCTTCTAAAACGAAAATTTCAAAGAAGCAAATTTCACCATTGATCTGTGTAGGCCACTCTGGTTTTCGTTACAAATGATGGCTGTGATTCACCAAGTTAACTCCACAGTTTACTATAAATCAACAACATGGAGCATGAGAATAGGTTATTGGAACTCCTATACTCTGGCACCTGTTTGCATATATAATATAGAGCATATTTCAGGCATGGACACGGAAGGCTCTTGGTCTTAACTCTTGCACCTGCAAGTATGTAAGTAACTTAGAGAAGTCAGCAAACCTGGATGAGCAACAGTTTATTCAGCTGCAAAATGAAGGATTTGTATTATATAGCAAAGTTTCAAAAGAACATCAGCTCCAATCTCCTGTAAAGCAGTAATTAAAAGAATAGAAACCAGGACTTTTTTTTTTTTTTTTTTTTTTGTCCAATGGGAAAAAATCTGAGTAAGCTTTGACTGGCCAGGGGATTCAGCGTTTTGGTATATGTAGAGAAGTGTTTTTGTTTTTTGGCAAAAACTTCAAAACCTAATGTTTTCCTCATTAGAAGGACCATGTCGGGAACAGGGGTACCCTGCAGTTCTCAGCACTGGGGCATCATGGAAAATGGGGTAGGTCTTCTTCACAGGCGTTGTCTACTTGTTGGCAGATTTTTCATGATGGGCAGAAATAACATCTCATCCCACCTTAACTTTGTTTTATTTTATGTTTATGTGATCTTTACCAAACTTCTGAGCAGACTCTGTAATCTTATTAAAATATTATGTTTCCAAGACTTTTAAATAAAGTGAGGGTTTCAATTTTTAATTATGATTTCCAACTCTATTTTCACATATTTACTACCTCTGACACATTTTAAAGTTGTTTTTTTTAAAAAAGCATAATTAATTTCTCACCACAGCTCTGAGCTCAGAGAATTAGATCAGTGACCAGAAAAATATAAGAAAGCCAGGCTTCAGAGAGCCTCAAAAGTGTCTCTTGTTACAAGGTGAAATGATTGTTTCTATATTTAAGTTGATAAAACACATTTACTTACTGGAAGTTTAGCAAAAAGAAAGGTAATGTGGAACAATGTGAAAATGAGGGAAAAATGATCATTTTTTTAAAATGGGAGTTGGAGATTTAGCTGGGCAGGGCTTCTTCTAAGTGTTAATCTGCCTAAGCTGTTTGGGAACAGATGTAAGCGAAACAGATACCCAGAGCTCTGCCTTACATCCAAACTGAGACATCTGTCAGAGGGCCCGTGTGGTCACGAATAATGGGAGGAGGGGCTAACCCCTCAAATGACCTATTCCTCATGTGAGTTAGGGAGGCAGTAATTAGTATGACATGGTGCTTTGAGTTGTCACTCTGTGCACTAATAAGAAAGCTTCTCCGTGTGGTATGTTCCAAAGCTACCAAACTTGAAGAGATTCTTAGGAGACATACATAAAGATTCAATTTTGCATAGTAGCTGTATTTTACCTGGTAATAAACTTTTAAAAATGCCTATTTATCGTGGGAAAATTTCCGAAGACTTTCATATTTTATTAAGATGAATTGGTCTTCATTGTAACAAAACAAAGAAAATCACAACATAAAATAAATATAGAGTGACGTCTCTCTTGTAGGACTGCCAGTCGGACCTTGAAGTGCTTTCGAAACTGGCCAATACAGTCCCATGCTCTACCTATGGCTATTTGAACAACAGAGAGCCTGCTAGTAAGAGAGAAGAAGAAAATTTGAAATAAGATTGAATTTTAATTTATATAAGTCTAATATATGCAAAAGGCTGGTGGAAACTTCATTAGACAATGCTGTAAGAACACAGAGAGTAGGCATGTTCATTTCTGAGCTAGGGATGAAGCTCAGGGAGAGGATGCTCAAGAGGTCTGGTTCAATCCCAACCCAGTACCTCTAAGGAGAAAAGAGAAAAGAAAAGAAAGGGTTGAGTTTTCTCTATTTTCAGGATTTAGTTCTAATGTATTTTTCTACCCAGAAAAGTATGCTTTTCAAAACGTCCATCCCAGTGTAGGATCGAGGGAGGCATACAATTTGCATGGTCTGTTAACAAGAAAACCAACTGAGTCCTGGGCTGCCTTTTCTGCCACTGAGTCCTAGGCTGCCTTTGCTGCCACTTCGAAGGCCAAGGTAGGGAATCTCAAGTTCAGATTCAAATCCAAAGGAAAAGCAACAAACAAACAAACAAACAAACAAAAAACCTTAACAATGCTGATCTGGAAATGCCAAAGTGGCAGTTACTCTAAAGTGTTTTGTGTACTGTTTTGTGTTTACAAGTTTATACAATGTACTGTTTGTGTATACAAATGTATACAATGAACCATTTTGTGAATACAAGACAGCTTTTGTTTTTTGTGGGTTAATTGACTAGTGATTAAGTGTGTAAAAACCACTATACTATTTACCACAGTCTCTGTGATTATTGTTCGAACAAATCAGACAAATCAATGTGCTTCTGATTTGAAATGGTCATTATCCTATTTTGGACCTTGTGAAATTCTGTAGACTACTATTTATTTCAAAAGACAAAGAGTCCATTTGAAGGCAAACATGTTCAAACTTAACCTATCTTATTTTCCTTTTTTCTCCCCCTTCTTTCTACTCCTGTGGGCTGTTTGTGAATGAACTGGTACACAAGTGTTCCCTGGGAGAGGAGACAAATCTTCCAGTGGCCCCTCAGGGACATACAGTAAGAGGCACCGGGTGGGGATGGTAGGGGCACTCAAGGTCAGTAGATTAGAGCCGTGAAGCAGATGGCACTGTCCAGAGCTTGGGGGCCCTTCAGAGGACTGAAGAAATGTACAGATGACAAAGATAAAGACCGAAAAAGCCAAGGTGATGGGTACAGACAGCAGAGTATTGTTGGGGGCAAGCAGCTATGGTTGCTGGAGTATGTTTGAAATCCACTGTAGTTTGACAGTGGGATTTAGAGGACAAGAGATACCTTGCAGTTGTGAGGTCTCACTGCTCGACTGTCCATCACAATCCTATGTTCGTTACGGCTTCTAGTGTGTCTTGTGCCTAGATGATAACACTTCAAGTTACATGGATAAAGCAGCCGAGTATCACCAAGTTGCAAGCACAGCCCCCTCAAAAGCCTTTGTGACTGAATCCCTGGTACAGTTTTAGAAGTGTGGGGCTGATAATAGAGTGCTCCACACCCAGGGAGTGAGTTATACCTATATGTACATAAATGCATTTGTGTGGTAGCAAAGAGAAGGAACTCTTAGTAGGTATGATTCTTCCCAAGATCTTGGAATTCTCAAAGTCGGGGTGTGCTAGAAGTTAGGAAAAGAAAGAAAGGAGAGGGCATTGCTGGAAATTAAACCTCATGCTAATGTTTGACATGAAAGCAAGATTTTAGAAGTTTTCAGTGTAGATAATGACTAAATCTAGAGCTAGGCAGACAAGTAGACAGACAGACAGGCACACACACAGACTAAATACTTTTACAGCTTTTAATTTTATTTTATTTTATTATTTTATTTTATTTTGTTGCACAATTGGTATAATACTATGCACTTACAGTAAGCACAAGGATAAGTCTAAACTAACATAATATAGCAGCTGGCATCAGGGGATTCCCGTGAATGTGCCAAGATTTTGTATCAGAAACAGTATTGTACAAATGCCTACTGCTGCTACCCAGCAATGTCCCGTGCTTGGCTGCAAATAGTGAGTGCACATCAGTTGATATTTATACCACCAGGCTCTGTTTTAAGGGTTTTCTGTTGTTTTACCTTTGCAACAAGACTGTATTGTCTAAGGGAATTTTATCCCTAGTATTCTCGGCATTATTTTGCCCCAAGCCTTACTAGTAAATGGAGCTGATTGAATCCAACATTTGGCAGTCTAACTTAGGTGTCTGCAGTTCTTCTAATGCTGCCTCTACAGGGAATCTAGAATCCTCTAGTGCCCTCCAGAGTTGTTGGTCCCACAATCCATAGAATAATAGTGAAGACTCCAGGTCCTAACTCTAGCCCTAAAAACTTTCAGATGAAATCATATGGCTTGTTTTGCCATTTTAGAAAGTTAATACAAGAGTATGTTGCATTTCTCTATCCCTTTGTAATTTCTGAGTAAATGAAGAAACTATGAATTTTAACAAATTGTTTAGTTTTAGTTATTTGAATTATATGTACCCATAAATGTTTGAGTATATGTTTGTGCTTGTGAGTGAAGGTGACTGTGGAGGCAAGAGGTTTAGTATTCCCCCTAGAGCTGGAGATGCAGGCTTTTGTAAACCACCCATGATAGATGCTAGAAATGTTCTTCAAAGGAGTATTCCCCTCAAACCAGTGTTAGAGATGAGAAATGGCATTTTTTTATACTTTTCATTAGTGCTGCTCTTAAGTCATTTGTTTTAATTTTATTTAGGAAGTTCTCAGTATGTGCTGGGGTTTCTGAAACTATAATTAATTTGACAGGCTCCACTTCAAGGTATATACAATCTCTTAGAAGGCCTAGTAGCAAGATGATGACTTGGTGATTTACATTTGGGGCAGATGAAGTGATACAAGGCATTGTGAATAATCATGGACAAGTAGCTAAAGAAAAAAAAAAGTCTTGTTCCGTGGGCAAGAGTACCACGGAAAATAGGGTGAGAGTGAATTTAGGGTGAGCTCTCTGAGTCAGATTGTGAGTCAGCTACACAGATAAAGAGAAACAATCCCTAGAATATTTTGAGAGTGCTGGGAAGGTTTGGGCTTATTTGCAGAATAAGCGCAAGGTCCATGTAGAATCACATATGCTTATGAAGATAGAGATGTGATCATGATAGGAATGATACAGGACTTGAATATAGGACTAGCCTGTTCTGTCAACCTGAGTGTTAAACAGGAGTCTTGCAGGCTGCATGCTAGTGGAAGTTAAGGGTTTTGTTTTGTTTGTATTTTATTTTATTTATTTACTTTGGAAATCAAGTTTTGATTTAGAAAAGCAATCAAGGACACAGGCAGGCTAAATCAGTGGGTAACAGGAGGAGGAAGATGGCCAGTATACCAGAAGACCAGGAGGCTGTGTGTGCACACAGGGATAGTGGACCTGTGGGAGAGTATCACATATAGGACTTAGAGACTGTGGGGTTTAAGGAAAATGTGCTGCAATGGTGGTACCATTTATGTTTCAATTTTTATTATTTTATTTATTTTCATTCCTCTTGTAGTCCCCCTCAGTTCCCCTTCCCATAGTTCCTCATCCCATCTTTCTTCCCCCTTGCCTCTGAGAGGGTGCTCCTCTCCCCCAACAGGCCTCCTTCTTCCTTGGGGTCTCAAGTCTTTCCAGAATTAAACACATCTTCTCCCACTAAGGCCTGACCAAGCAGACCTCTGCTTTATTTGTGCCAAGGGCCTTGGATTTGGCCAGTGTGTGCTCCTGGTTGGAGGCTCTGTCTCTGGGAGCTCCCTGGGATCATTTTTAAAATTGATGGATTGTAGTTATTGCTGATATCCATTCTCAAATGAGCTAAGTACAAAGCATTGTGTCTGTTACAGAACCTCCCAAAGACCCTGTATCAAATGTGTCAGGGATTAGTGAAATACCCGGCAGAAGGGAAATTGCTTGAACAAGGCATTAATAGGAGAAATTACTCCTGAAGACTGTAAGTTGAACCCCATCAAGCCTAAGTTTTGTTTTGTTTTGTTTTGTTTTTAAGAAGCCTCGGAGTCTTTCCTGAATGTATCTTGTTTCTTATTAGAATGGAGGATGCTACTTAGAAATAATAATAGCTTAGAGCTTTTTGCATTCAGAAAATATCATGAGATCTTGATAAGTTTATGATCTTTGAACATGCCCAGCAGTTATTATAAAAAATAAAAGTGTGAAATAGCAGTTTATACATGTACCATTTTAATATAGAAAATAAGTTTATAGCTTTTTAGTATTAGAAAAAGTACATTTATTTCTTAAAATCTCCATATTATTTTGGATTAATATTAATATTTAAATATTAATATTTAGCTCAGTTGTAAGTTTATGGTTGTAGCAAACATATTACTCAAACTACTGTGTCCATCTGTACAGGAGAAATAACATGAATGGGAGTAGACAGCTGTTGTCATGTGCAGGGGTCTCATACTTTATGATTTTACTCTTTGAAAGTATAAAGTGGTGGCAGTATGTTCTAGTGATGTTCCGTTATGCAGATAAAGAGTTAGTACTGCTCAAAATCTTGTTAACTATATTTAAATAGCCCCATAAGTATCCCATATATATTTAAAATTTCATTTAAATACTTATGTTATGAGAGTAGTAAACTCTCATAAAAATATAGAGATTAAATTTTCCATAGAAGTTGTTTGCTTTTGACAAGTTTAACATTTGTCATATTTCAGGAAAAATATATTTAGCATCTAAGATAGCTATCAGTTCTCAAGCAGTGTCAATTCTTTGCATCAGGACCAAATGTCTTCCAGTCCTTGAAATATCTTGGAAAACAGATGTATTACTGGTCAACCTTTTTTTCTGGGGTCATTTTGAGAATCTTTGGTGCTCAGTGGACATCTGCGTCCTATTGTGTGTGGGAAATGCTGTGCTCTGAGAACCCAGAGCATGTAACATGGATCCCAACAAGAAAAGCTATGGGTGCCTTTTGGATTTGAGTGTTTAAAGTTCTTTAGTCAACAACATTTAATTAGTATCCATTGTGTACACTATCTATTGCTTCATTGTGGACATAATTATGCCCAAGGTAATATCACAGAAGATTTTCAGCCTTCTGAAGTAGATGCCACATTTCTTTGGCTGTTTGGTACTTAATGTTAAGATATTGAGCCAGCAGTTATATATTGCTTAGCCAATAGATATGGGCACCACACTAAAAATGTTGATTAAGGGATTCTTGTTTATATCCTAGACTTAGTATTATCATTGGCTTTAAGAATAGGTGTATCTGTGCTGGAGAGATGGTTCAGCAGTTAAAGAGTACTGGGTTCTCTTCCAGAGGCCCTGAGTTTAATTTCCAGCAACCAGAGAGAATCACAACCATCTCTAATGGGATCTGATGTTCTCCTCTGTCATGCAAGCATGCAAGCAAATAGAGTACTCACATACATACATAAATATATCTTAAATATAACACCCACCTTTGACGTAACTCTTGACTAAGTAAAACCACATTGGGGGTTCCTATAAAGACACAATTACTGCTGTGTGGTCTGTTCTGTGCTTATAGAAGTCAAAGCAAGGCTGATGTACTACCAACTCTGAAAATTCAAACCATGCATCACTTTCAACTTATTACTAATTTTGGACCCCGGAAATAACCTTGTATTCTGTTTTCTGACTTAGTCAGAGCCCTGGTCATCACTGCTGCTAGCAATGCTCTTTTGTCTGCGTACACTGTTGCAACATAATGTGTTGTACATTTGATATGGATATTACCATATTGCCATAAGGAGCTGCTATTATTTTAGTCACCAACTGATTCTATGATAGTGTCAGATTTCTTTGGCATATGCTTATGTTTTTGTACAGATGACCCTAAGTAACATCTGCTAGCTTTGTGGTGGTATCTACTGTTTCCGTTTTAGGTTTTGAGTTTTTCCCAGTCACATTTTAAATGCAAGTCTATAATATTCTACCATGTTAGGCTCCTTTTATGCTTTACATATCGATATTAGGAAAATGAACTGGCAGTATTATCTCATAATTAGGGCAGAAGTAGATACCACCTACACACGGTATTTAAAAAAAAAAAAACCTCATTGATTGATATTTGAAAATAAAAGATGTCCTTTTAATGGATCATTTTTCTTTCTAAATTTCAAGCACACGTTGCCTTCTGCTGTAGGTGATATGGTTCTATAAACTTGATGACACATATGGATAGTAGTGTCATGGCTCTGGTTAGCTCACATCTTGTTGGATGCCAGTCTTTCTTGGTGTCTTTGGTAGTTATGCTAGGTCAGGTAAAAGAATTGGAAGTGAAGAGTCTAGGAAGTGTTGAAATCTATCCTACAGTCACTGGAAAAGATTGTAGAAAAAAGAAGTCATTGACTAAAATGGCCAAGGGGCCCTTTCTTGATTCTCTTGGCACCACCTTGTCAAAGAAGAGCAGAAATTAAGAACTCACACTGACACTTCCTTTTATTTCATGTTATCATCTTGTTTTCTCTACTTATAAAACATATTTATTCAAAGAAAATAGTATGATATCTTTTTTGTGGCATCTAAGTGAATCTAGAATATCAGTGAAATGAAATTCCAAAACTTCTTTTGAATTTAATAGCATATGCTCTTATTTTCTGCTGGAAAATTAATTAGATTTTATTAGAGGGTGTTATCAATTAAATATGCCACTTCCATGCTTACTACTAAACCTAAGTTGGTAAAGCAAACACACATAGCACGCATGGTCCTGTTCATAACATATGTGGTGTTGATGTGACTCTGCTTTTCTGTCCCAGCCTTCAGCCTCCATGCTTAGGGGGTCAGCAATGCCAACATCTCCATGTTCATTCAGTGGCCCTGGCTTCCCTCAGTCCCTCTCTGTCCCTTGGGTGCATTACATCATTAGAATAACCTTCTGTTCTCCTGCTTGCCACCACTTGGCTGACATCACATTCTGTGCCTGTGTCTCATGGCTTTGACTGCTGTGGCATCTGTGCAGCTTCTCATCCAAAACTCAGTTCCACTGGGCAGGGGGGTTGGTAGATTAGGATCCTTGCAATAGTTAGTTTTGAGGATAAGACCCATAAGAAGCTGCGTGTTGGAGGAGCTTTTCATCTAGGCCTGAAATAGGAGAGCCTGGGACTGGAGTGTCCCTTGAGAAATGAGGATCTGCTTCAGCCTTCTGTGCCCAACACTCAACTGCTTAAGTGGGCTGGTGGGCTGAGTCCAAAGGGAGTATCATTTCCACCGATTGTGGTTTAGTTTGTCTCCCTGTACAACTGAAGCAAAACTGAATAGGGGGTGTTCCAGTGACTTCCTTCTTCCCGAGGAAGTCATATCTCCCTACTTCTCTGCACAATCTTCCCTACACCCCTACATAAGGTATTTGAGGGGAAAGAAGACTTGGGGACACACTCTTAAAAGGTGTTTTCAAGTGCTATGTATATATGGACTGATATTTGCTATACAAAAGACTACTTAGCTGTTTCCAATGAGAATTTCCTATTATGACTTGGTTAGCTTTTAGCATGGTAAATTTTGTCTGTACTCACAAGAATGGGACAATAGAAAGAAACATATTTCTATTAAGATTGTGTCATGTCTTGTAGCCACCCTGAGCAGGTGGACCTGTAATTATGTTTTTGATGCTCTTTTAAGAAGTCAATAATACCACGGGAGATAAAAGAATAGCAAAATTAATTTGTTTAAGCATTACGTAGGAAGTCTTGTGTATGTGTTCACTAGAGAAACATCAGGTTTCTTCCCTTAAAGGACAGGGCTTTGTTTTGTTTTTAATAAGACACACTCTTCATAATTAAAACAAAATCCTAGTGTTAAGGGATTACTGCTTTAAATAATTGGATTTCTTCCTTTTGTCTCTCTGATCCCCTGTATATGAGAGGAAAATCTAGTTGTGCCGAAGGATAATAAATATTTCCAAATTAAAGGGTCCTTTTAAACAAGGAATTTTAATAATTTTTTTAAGTTTATGGATGATGATATAGAAGTAAGTTAAGGTCAAGAGCCATTTTAAATTTAAATTCAAAAGCTAAAGATACAAAACTTGGTCAAGCAGTGGAGCTGTGCAAAGGCTTCTTACATGACAGTGCATTTCTTTTTGCAATAGATTATTACAAATTATCCACACAGTTTTATTGAATCTTTTCATCACAACAGTATATTTATCTCCTTACCTATCCGGTGCTTTACATTTTGTATGTCGTATATCTTGCAGAAGTACTGTCTGTCAGAGATGATAAAAATTTGAAACTGGTTTGGGCGAGAAAGCTATAAGGAAACACATAGTGTAAACATCTGAAATTTGTTGGCAAAGAATGATATGAAAAGGCTGAGGGTCCCCACTTCCTTGGAGGTCACTTTGGGGATAGGAAGCATCTTTACAGATCCACCTAACGAATTTCAGTCTTGGAGCTCTTTGGAAGCTCAGAGAAGCACCAGCTCTTGCTCTAGTTGAAGACTTAAACAAAAACCAAACACACCGATGGAAATCTGAAGCCAGAGTAGCAAGAGATTTCAACTTGACCCATTTGGCAAGCAGCATGGGTCGTACCGTAAATGATACTGTCACTCCTTAAACAGGTTGTTGGTCACCTTAATCCTTGTCACCAGACTGTTTTGAAGCTTCAGCTACCTAAAATAATTCAGTGGTCTCTCAATCTAACGCAAAAGTCCAAATCAATAATAATAAAGTAGGCCTGTATTGAAAGTATTTCCTCTTTGCCATTAACTATTATGGAATAATAAGTTAATGTGGGGACAAGGTACGGAAGGAGAGGCACCATTTGGCTGGATCTATCTTGAGAGCACAGATAGTGTGGGTAAAACAGCAGAAGTGACTTCCTTCTCATACTTCCAGGACTGAAAGTTCAAGGTTTCACTAGGGCTGGTTCTTGAAGTGCCTCTCTCAGGATCCAGGGCCTTGATCCTGCCTTCTTGCTGAGTGTTCACCTGGTCTTACCCTGGTATCTGCAGAGAGCAAGAGAGATCAAGCAAATGAGTGGGTGAGAGCAGGTGAAAGAGAGTGAGGGAGAGAGAAAGAAGGAGTAAGGAAGGAGGGAGGGAGAGAGAAAGCCAGAGAGAGTGAGACAGAGAGAGAGAGAGACAGAGAGAGAGTAAGACACACAGAGAGAGACAGAGAGAGAGAGAGTGAAGGCAGAAGGACAGAGAAAGAGACAGAGACAGAGAGACACAGAGAGACAGAGTGACACAGAGAGACAGAGACAGAGAGACAGACAGACAGACAGACAGAGAGCGCAGAAAGGGATCAGGAGAGAAAAAGAGAAAGAGCTAATGAAAGTGAGAGGGAGAATCTTGTTTACTTATATAGAAGGAGACCAATTCTCCCTTGAGATGTCACTTTCTGGTAGCTAATGGCCTCATTGCTTGCTCTTCAAACACAGTCCCACTGGGTGCTGGTTGGGCGCTGATGTATGAATTCTGGGCGGTACAGTCATAATGGATGAGTCTACTACAAAATTGTAATTGGATCTTTTCCTAATCTGTAAGCGAGTTTTTTACTCCTGACTGTGTGGTAAGGCTTATCTTTTGATTTTAATACAATGACTCTTGTTAACTTTCTTTAAAAGTACATTAAAAAAAAAACCTAACTACCAAGAAATAAGAATTGTTAGGGCATCCAAGTGAAATAAGGGATATTGAAATAATTTGTAAAAAATAGATTTAATTTTGTTTTCATTCTAAGTAGGTTTTCAAAGCTCAGACTCTAAGGAACTTAGCCATTCTAATCAGTGTGAATACAGGGTGAAGATAAATGTTTAGTTTTACAGACTGGAAGAACAAGAAAAAAAGTACCTGAGTGCCTGTTACAAACCTTGTCTTGACTTTGCTTGCTCTTGTCTATGTTTAGCAAAGTTAACTGATATGGTTACTAATATGATTGTTGATATCAGACCCAGATTGCTCTCTGGTCCCTTGACATTCATTACATGCTTCTTTCACATTTAGGTACAAAAAAACCAACCAACAACAACAACAACAACAAACAAACGAACAAAACCCACAACCAACCAACCAAAGGACTGATATTCTCTCCATTCTAAATCTTAGTTATAGGTCTTAGCAGTGAATAATTACTTTGAATGTTGGGACCTGCATTGGGCTACCGGATTCGTGGTCCCACACCTAAACGATTTAATAGCCATGGGGAGAAGTGACCTAGGTGGGCATGCTACTTCATTCAAGTCTGAACAAGCCACATTTGAACTCGGTCAGAGTTCTGACCTACATTTGCAGAGGCAGTGCCAGTGCTGTTACCTGAATCCATTATGCACCTGAGGGTGAAATACTAGAAACGAGGCTGCCAGTAATTTTTTTTTCAGCTATATTTGACCAGAAGTGATTCCCTATGCCAGGTGGCTGGCTTTGGAAGACACAGAAAGTACAAGACTCCCAAATATTCCTATGTGAAATCATAGGAAAGGTGATTCAGAACAAGTCAGGGTACTGAAAAAACAATGATAGTCATGTCAAAGTAATCTAAAGAGAGATTCAGAAAGTAGGGAAACGTAACTGTGGCTTTTGCTCAAACCTGCTCTTACATACGTGCTCTGAGTATTAAATGGTTTACTCCTTTAGTCATCCACCTGTTAGCACAGACTTAGAACCTCATCCTTATCTCCGCTCTGTGAGGCTCTGGAAACACAAAGCAACAGATGTTCTACGCAGCATAATTACATGTATCCTGGAAACATATCTTTATGAAGTAGGATTGGTTCTTGGGAAAACAAAAATTTGGCAAACAAAGGGCACTACCTCGCTGGTGTCAGCAGTCAGTACTCAGGCTAGATTATAATAATCCTGTGTAAGCAGTAACTGTGGGCTGCGCAGTTTCAGAGAAACAATGGAGTCTAAAATCCACTAACCCGAGTAAACAGCAGCCCACTCAATCCGTGAAGGACTCAGGAGAGATTCTCACAGCTGAGTTTTGTGCTGGGAGAGTTCTTTCTACAGGCTTTAAAAGTTTTTTTTTTTTTTTTCCAGAGTACCAAGTCCTGGCAAGTTGATGCTGAGGTTTGTAGCAAAGCTGACGGGGGCTGCTGCCTTTATGCTGTGTTCTGTTTTAGGGTACCCACTGCAAAAGAAACCCATCAAACAACTGGACGGAGCTCCGATCTTCCAGCAACTCAGTAACTCTTTGAATTGAATTGTGCACCCTGGACTCTCCAGTTCTGTGATCAGCATTGGTGTCTGTAGCATTTGATCGTTTCTCTCTAATTCCAAATCAAAGCACCCTCCTTGCCCTCTTCTGTTTAACACAACACTCACACTTAGTCAGTGTCACAGAGGAATTATCTAAACAACATTTTGAGAGTGACTATGCGAACCTTTTCTAGTGTGGGAAGCTGCAAAGTTGAAAAGACCTTGACCAAAGTTTGCGAAGTTGATTGTGTTAGAGTCAGAGGCTTAAGTAAGTAGGTTTGCTCAGGGTCACAATCTATTTATCTGCTTAGCATCAAGATCACCTAAATATGGACTTGTTTATATTTTCCCACAAAGTTATTTTGAAAATACATAAGGCCTCCGGTACAGGTTATTTATACCATGAGGCTATTCTGACATAATTGTGCCTTGTGTCATGTGTCTTATTTTGTGTATTTTAGACGATCAGCCTGTATTTTGTTGTTGATAATCATCTTACAGATGGACCATCACCTGTTTTAAAAAGCTTAGCAACCAAGCCTCCTCTGTTGCTATGGCACAGTTTTCTCATGTCTGAGAAGCAAAAGACCGTGAACAAGGAGAGCGGCACTTTTGGGATCCGCATGCTTCCTCATTCAGTGTTTCAGTGCTCAGAGCAGTGCTGTATGCTGGGCCCAGCCCCACAGAGTGAGAATGCCTTCCTCCTCCTCAGCACAGTATGCATTTCCATGGAATATAGGATCTACAGGAAAGTCTCAAGACCAAGCTAGGTCTGAAGCTAGGTAGCTGTAAGCAAGTTTCAGCCCTCATCAGTACTTGCCCAAAATTTAACCATTCTGTTTTGGGTTGGAATAGATGATGAACTTCCCAGTGAAGGAAAGTTACAGAAACCTTTTTAAATAATTGAATTTGAATGACTGTTCTGGTTAGTGGAGTTGTTGTTGTTGCTGTTGTTTTGTTTTGTTTTTGTTTATTTGTTTGTTTGTTTTATTTTTTTGTTTTGTCACCTTGACCACAAGCTATAGTCATTTGAGAAGAAGGAACCTCAAATGAGAAAATGGCCCCCACCAGACTAGCTGTGAAGCATTTTCTTGATTAGTGTATTGATCGAGGAGGACTCAGCCCATTGTGGGTGGTGCCTTGGGCTAGTGGTCCTGCGTTGCATAGGAAAGCAGTCTGAGCAAGGCAAGAAAAGTAAGCCCAGAAGCAGCATGCCTCCATGGCCTCTACTTCAGATTCCGCCTCTGAGTTCCTGCCCTGACTGTGATGTGGAAGTGTAAGCTACAGTAAATCCTCTCTTCCTCTGGCTGCTTTGGCCTTTTTTAAACAAAACAAAACAAAACAAAACACAGCAATAGTTTTTAAAAGTATTATAGAACTCTATGGTAGTACAGGAAATTATTATCCAGCTGGTAAACTATGGGATTTTCTCATAAGAACTGAATTTGTGATCATAAAAAATCCCCAAGCTTCTCCTATTCCACAGGCAGATACTTATTTTATTGATGGCTCATCTAATGGCATGGTCATGGTGGGTGGCAGGGAGTGAAATTAGTCATCCAGATATTTATTAATCTTAGTAGACTGACATTTCCTCTTCTTCAGCCCAACAGGTGGAACTGGATGTTTTGATTGATCTATTACAGTTAATTCACAAACCCTTAAACATCATTTCAGATTCTGCTTATCACTTCCAGCAATAGACTCATCGTAGTTACTCATACATACTATAACTTCCCTGATTTTATGGCAGAAGGAAATAAAGCAAGCTAATGCATTAACCTGAACTATATTTACTTCTCCAGAAGAAAATTGGGGTAGGGTATGCATCTGTCACTGCAGAAGTTAAGGCAGAAGTTATTTTACTATTGATTCTATGTTTATGGCTGGACATTGGAACTGCAACAGACTAATCCATTCATCTGCAGAAGGGACCATATTTAATTTTCCCTGGGATTTAAATCACTTCCTATTTGCAGAGGACATTTATAATATTAGTATTACTATTAAAGGCAAATATGGGCTTATCTTCTACAAGATACTAGAACTTAATCTTATGGGCTTTTCAAAGTGTCTCTGTGTTACTTTAACATTGTGGATCAGATTGCATAATTCTTCAGTGGGAGTAAAATTCCAAGCCCATAGTATAGTCTACACTCATGTTCTATGTCACACACCAGCTTCTGACCTTTCTGTGCACATCATATCTTCCTACCCCCTTTTCACTAATGTCTGCCACATCTTGTCTGTCTGGTCATAAATACTCAATGTGTTTTTCACACAGGGCTTTTTTTTTACACCTGCTCAGTCAGGAAACCCTTGGAGCTAGCTGCAAATTAAAATTTAGATACTTGCTAATATGGTGTATGTCAATTATCTAACATAACTGGCATAAGATAGCATCTTATAATTACATATTAGTGTTTTTGAATGAAACATTGACATTAGTCAGTGTCTTAGTCAGGGTTTCTATTCCTGCACAAACATCATGACCAAGAAGCAAGTTGGGGAGGAAAGGGTTTATTTGGCTTACTTCCACATTGCTGTTTATCACCAAAGGAAGTCAGGACTGGAACTCAAGCAGGTCAGGAATCAGGAGTTGATGCAGAGGCCATGGAGGGATGTTCCTTACTGGCTTGCTTCCCCTGGCTTGCTCAGCCTGCTCTCTTATAGAACCCAAGACTACCAGCCCAGGGATGGCACCACCCACAGGGGCCCTACCCCCTTGATCACTAATTGAAAAAATGCCCCACAGCTGGATCTCATGGAGGCACTTATCCAACTGAAACTCCCTTCTCTGTGATAACTCCAGCCTGTGTCAAGTTGACACACAAAACCAGCCAGTACAGTTAGTCTAGGCAGGAAAAACATACCCTAATCTGTATAGTGTTTCCTATGCAGTCTTGGGACCTCTGAGATCTTTGCCTCAAGCATCTCTCAATTTTTGATCCACTGCGGATTCTCCTAAACCAATAATTTAAAGATAATTTTAAAACAATAAGCTCTAGGCCTGGGGAAGATGGCTTAGTCCCTAAAGTTCATGTTGCACAAGTGTGTGGACTTGGTTCTTACCCCCAAGTTCTACACAAAAATGCTGGGCCTGGTGTCATATGTTTGTGATACATGCAATGTGGAAGTTGAGACAGGAGTAGAATCTGTAGAGTCTGACCTGCTAATTGGCAAGCCCCAGGAAGAGACTGTCTCAATAACAACAAAAACAAGGTGGAAAGCTCTTGAGAAATGGTACCCAAAGTTGTCCTTTGCTACCCCCTCAAAAAACACACAAATAAGTATACACAAGCACATGTACACACAAGCATGCAAAAACACAAACATACATGTGAATACACACACAAGCATAGATACACATAAATATCTATGTTCACACTCAAACATTTGCATTTCCAGTGGGTATGTACAAACACAAATCACTTTTCCCTTAAATATGGCTTTTTGTTAAAGATGGTACAAGTGGTTTAAGAATAGCTCACCATTATCAAAAACAAGTACTATTTATTTGATGATACCTAATCAAGCACTTATTAATAGAAGGAATATCAGGAATACTTAATAGGTCTTATAACTGTGAATGATTCATGTATTATGTCTTCTAGGGCATTGTTAATGTAACCAGTTGAACTCTTTTATTGATCTGTTATTGATTTGACATGGATCTGTTAGTCATGAGGGTAGGCTAGTCCTCACTTGATGTTTTAACATTTATTTGTATCCCTTATATTGAGGAACTTATTTCTTGCTAAAGAAAATGAAGATAACAAGTTATCACAATGATATTTGTCTTGTTTTGGTTGACAATTCACAGGAGAGAGTTATGCACGAGTAGCAATTACAGTAAAGATCATTCTTCTTTTTCCAGCCAGAAATTTTTTCTGTACTCCTGAAAATGATTCCATTTTTGTCCCTTCCTTCTAGCTTTAGGACCATCATCATTAGATCTGAGTTGCTAATTCCTTTTAGGATACATAAGAAATTGTTAGTCATTTATAATCAGTTGACCTTGGTACTTGTATAGTGTTTTGTTTTTTTTTTTTCAGAACAATTTAAGCATCTTTATTTATTTATTTATTTATTTTTAACTTTTATTGCATTATGATGAGAAAAGTTACATGATTTCAATTTGTCTGAATTTGTTAACATTTAAAAACATATTTTAAGTAAATAGAATTAAATCACATTCTTGTTTCCCTTTTGTACCCCAACTCCTCCCAGAGACCCCCTCTTCAATACCTACAATATCTTTTTTTGTCACATTCCTTAAAATTTATAAAATATTATAACAATAAAAATGAGTGTTATAAAAGTTGTTTGATATAAAACAATCAATTTAGCAGTGTTATGTAGATGCTTGTCTACAGCAATACTGCAAATACATATGTTTTTCTCACTATAAATTTCAAATAACTCCAAACATATTAACTGTATATTTCAAAATAATACATCACTAGTAGTATCTTCTTAAATGAACATAAATATGTAAAGTCTTTTTGTTTGTTTGTTTTGTATTTAGTAGAATCTAAAATCTTAGCTCTTTCTGTGGTACAAGCCCAAAATAAGAACAATTTTCAGACAATTTAAGCATCTTAACAAAGATTGAAGGGTAGAAATCCTGTTATAGCTTTGCTGCCCTTTCAGGCTGATTCCTGATCTACTGGCTAAAGTTCCTCTTCAAATAGGAGTTCTTTCTCTTTGCCTTTTTCTCAAAAACTAGATACAGTAGATGCAATCCTATTTGTTTGCTTGTTCGTTTATGCAGATTTATTTTTATGTCGTTTATGATGGGATAGTGCTCTGTTTGGGGGAACTATAAGGAAAAATTAGGGTAGTAATAATTGCATTGCAAGAAAAAATGAAACCAAACGCTAGATGTGCATGGCCAGTCGGCTAGCGGGCTTTAATGTGATGTGCATGGCCAGTCGGCTAGCAGGCTTTAATGTGAGGTCAATATTTTGAAGGCCTTTCTTTCTGATTGCAGTGGCTTATATTTAGCAGCGTTCTTGCTAGTGAAATAAAAGCCTCTTTAGCCACACAGGCACAGGTGGGCATCTTGGTAGCAAGCCCCATGCAGTGTGACACATGGCACCACCCTCCATGGGGGAGAGAGCATGCAGCTTGAGCTAGGAGTCATTTTATGGCTACTTTACAGTAGGTTTGTGGCTTTCTTTTTTCTTTTTCCTAGAAAAGCCATTATCCAAGACAGTTAAAAAATATAGTATTTTGAAACCTTAATGTTTATTATTATTTCCCTAAAGTCGTCAAGCTTTGAGTCCTGGAACCTATTTAGAAAGCAGAGTTCCCCACCCCACCCCCCCCCCTCAACCCGCCCTTGCTATCTATACAAATGATATTTTTGACTCTGTCCTTTACAGTGCTGGCACCCTGTGCATATTAGATGTAATCAGGGCTGAAAGGAAACTTGAATCCATCTGGAAGCAATAAACTTTTCTAAAAGACTGCACAGTGTTATTTAATCCTGTGACTTCTCACTGTGAGTGAAATTAAGGTTTGATGCAGTTGTGTCACATCGTATTGATATCAAATTTATCTTTCTAAGAAAAAAAAAAAAAAGCCCCTGACAGTAGTATTACAGCCCTGAGGAGAAGATAGCTTTCTAAAGCCCTACAAGCCATTTTATGTTCATGGCTTGCTATGCAGCCCAGCAAAACTGTACAATACTTGATCTAGAGTATTTGCTTTCTTTAAATTTTTCAAATGATCAAGTACTACTCTCTTGTCCCTACCTTTAGTTTTTGACTTTTATCATACTATTGTGTGATAGAGACTGTATTAAAAGACTTGTAGAAAAATCTACTTTCAAGCCATTTTTAACTGGTAACACAGTGTGTACCACACTTGTAGGATTAAGTTAAAAACAACAAACTTACTTTTAATCACAGACCATTTGAATTCTTTAAGCATTTCTCAAAGAAAAAAATTCATTGTGGGAATAAAGTTTAAAATGTGATTTTATTTCAAATGTGTAGGTAGAAGGTAACATGTTTTATAAAGATGCCAGTTTACATTATACTAATTAACTAGCTGAGTACCTGAAGTTCATCTCACAGGTTTTTAACATGTAGATTTACTTTATTATAACATATAGATTTACTTTATTAAGTCATATGTTCCTCAAAACTTTCTTAGGTTGAAACCAATTGAAATAGAAGATAATTTAGAGTTGGGTAATTTGGCTACATTTTACAGATAATTTTCTGGTTATTTTTCTTTCTTAGGGAATAGTTTACGTTGCATTTTCTTGGCATTTTTCAATGTCAGAAACAATTCAAAATTCAAATAAATTTGTCATTGATAAACTCTAAATGATAGAAATGAAATAAAGGCTCATATCATGCGAATGCTTGGCATATTAAAAACAAACATGAACTTTGTCTTGAATATTAAGTTGGATTAAAAATAACATGATAAGCTATGTTCTAATTATTTCTCCCTTGCTTTTGTTTCCATATATATTAGCCTTGCAAATACTAATCAGATGGCAAATAAATACGAATATTTTTATATGACCATGTATTATGTGAATTTCATGTTTACTTTGGATGTTCAATGTATGTTGCTTCTGGAAATCTACCTTTAATTTCTCTTCATCCTTCCCGTCTTCCAGTACCTTGTCCACACAGTAGTCTGTTGACCCAGTTTTGTCTCAGTATTAGGGAGGGCTCCAAGGAGCAGGTCCCAGTAGACTGCTGTTGCTTCTTTTCTAGCCTTTAACTTGTGATCAGGATTTTGGCATGCTGCTCCTGACTGTTTTGGACCATAGATGAAAACCATTCTGGTTCTAAGTCCAGTCCTCTAGGTAAAAACTGCTACTTCAGTCTCCTGGCAACGGGTCTGCTGCCTTCTGACAATGCAAATCTTCCCTGGAGGAGTCAAATCCACCTTGAAGAACTAGTAGCTGTTCTGATAATTTCTTATGCTCAGATGAGAGTCTTAAGGGGAAAACTATTTATGGAAGGGGAGATAAAGTGAGTCTTCTAGTGTTTTTAACCAGCAGTGCCCTTTCAGTAGGGTAAAGGGCTATATGATATCCTCACTGTGAGTGCTGGAAGGGCAAGGCACAACTAGAAATTCACTGGCATCACATTGGTTAGCACTAATGCATAGTTGAAAGCAAAGAAGATATGACTTAGCCATGAGGTCTCCCTGAAAGTTGGAGCGTGAGTTGGCTTATACTGTGGAACGAGATACCTGCTAAGCTCTAAGCCCATGTTCAGACCACCTCCCTCATGGGCTCATGTGTTTCAGCACTCAGTTCTGAGGTGGCAAACCTGTTTGGAGAGGTTGTGATACCTTCTGGAAGTGAAGCATGGCTAGAGGAAGTGGGTCACTGGAGGGCAGTGAATGGCAGGCTTTATGGTACAGCCTAGCTAACTTGTGTCCACATGATCTCTCTGCTTGCTGACTATAGCCAAAGTGCGGCACACCCCATGTCTTCCCTGGCACAATGTGTGTGGTGTATTCTTCACAGTAGAAGTCAAAACAAGTCCTACTTCCCCGACTTGATTCTATCAAGCATGGAGTCCCATTGCTGAGAGAGTAGGCGCTAATGCACACCCCAACAGAAGGATGTGTTTTTATTGTTGTCATGGATCCAGTCTAGCAAGTCAAAGGGCACAAACTTGAGGGGCTCTCAAGTATTCTCAGACAGCTATGTATAAGGTCCAAGTACAAAAACAGTAGCACTTTAATATAGAAAAGAAGTATCTGGAGCATAGTAAATGTTCATGTATGTCAAACAAAAGAAGAAAGCTTCTGCGTTTGCCTTAACCTACTCCATTCTAATTTACCTCTAACCATGGCATGAGGTTTTTTTTTTTTTAATCAATTGTTTAATGTGGAGAACAAGTACAGAAAATGATTGGAATGCTACTAATAACTTCTGTTGAGTATCGGGGGTTGTACAACTCAGAAGGACTCAGCCGGGAAGGATATTCCTGGGAATAATGGCCTAATGGGCTTTGAGAGTTAATGTTTGAAAAGGCTAGAGTCAAGAAGGCCTTCCCTTATCCAGGAAACAGAGGGGCAAAGGTTCAGAGGTGGACATGTGCATAGTGTGATTAAGATACATCTGATTGCTATGACTGTACCTATTTTTGAAGCACTGAATGAAGTGCTAGGATATCGAAAGCAGAGATGGGGATAAGCACAAAGATATTCCCAGAGGCTCCAGGCTATACAAATGACAGTCATCTGATAGGATGGCAGTTACCAGTGTGTACAACCTGATAGATATACATGAACTGATAAGGTCGAAGAAATGGCTTGATTATGAGAATCAAGTGAACCCATTAGGTCCATATCTTCTGTGAGTGCCGCTCCTGAAATCTTCCACCCTTGAATTCATCAATGTTTCTATTAAGAAATAGAGATGGGAGTGGCACAGGAAAGGACACAAATGGACAAATATGAACACAATAAAGTCATAAATGGTCCCAGCATAAGTGGCACATGAGTGCCCTTCCTGAAGGAATGACAAAGCCTGATCATCTTGCATAAAGTCCTTCAATAAATCTAAAATAACTTGAAGTATCTTATGTTGTGTCTTCTGAAGGGATATATATATATATATATATATATATATTCAAACTCTGATTTGGGGCAAACTTAAATTATTGAAAACAACCAAGAAATGTTATTTATAAAAGTTATATCCACTGATGTTTGTTATGTTATAGATTACAAGTACTTTAAAATATTAATGAAAGGGCTAGAGCTATCGCTCAGCAGTGGAGTGTTTGAATGACATACAGAAGGCCCTAGATTAGCTACTCAGCATCACAGAAAAATAAAAAAAATAAAAACAATAGTAGTAAGCCTACTACATGTGAATGTAAACAATAACACACTTCTTTGAGACATTTCTCCAAACAGTCTAATAGCAGCACCATCTTTGCAGTCTCATAGCCCGGTGACTCTCTTTAACGTCTGGTGGAATAGGGAAGAGTTGGCCTCTCACTTTACTGCTCAAGTCTGCTGTGAATATTTGTTGTCTGCTGTGAATGTTTGTTCTGGTTGATGTGTATAGGAAAATTGAGCTTAACTCATGCATGATTTTCATGGTGTCCTCCTCAACTATTTGGAAAGCTGGGCACCTCTGTTACAGTTTTAAGACACATGTCTTATTATAGAATATTTTTTGAAAATCAAAAATCCTTGCCAGTATCTCCAGAAAAAATCCCTTAAGATTGCAAGCTGTAACATATATCTGATTTTCCTCAAAACCTTGTATTTTACTATGCACACTTTCAGTTTTTCTCTTTGGCCAGAATCGTTAATTATCTAGAGAATGTTTGGTAGATAGCTATGACTAAATGTCAGGTCTTTTGCTCAGACAGGCCTTGAACTCTTTATGTAGCCAAGAAGAACCCTAATTTCTCATTCCTCTGCCTCCACCTGTTGGGAGTTGGGATTAAATGTGCCCTACCACACTTGTGTGCTGCTGGGACCAAGCTCCAGGAGGGCCTCATGCATGCTAAACAGACATCCTCCCTGTTGTAGATAGCCCACAAACTTAAATTATTGAAAACAACCCAAAAATGTTGAAATTATTGGAAGCAACCAAGAAACCACAACATCTCCCCACAGAGATACATTCCCAGGCAGTTGGTCCTTTAAGTAGACATGGTGTTCCATGATAACTGAGAAGACAATTGGGTGATGTCAGCTTCGGGGGTGCCAGGGCTCTTCTAGAGAGGACCATCACTCTGTTCACAGCAGTGACACTTTACGTATCCTTGGCATACAAGCTCTAAACATGAATAAATGCTTTTCTTTCCTCACCAAGAACCACTAGTGGAGAATGAGAATGGTTATTAGTCACATTGACTGTCTGTCGTCATGTCAAAAGCAGGTACTTTTCCAGACATCAACATGGCAGGCATGAATCTGTGCATCCTATTAGTCTACCATTGAGAGTGACCTATGGAGCTGTTCGGTTTCTCTTAAGCATTTGAATGATTTACTTAACCCACTCTCCCCAAATTATACACTGTAGATGTAAGCATATCTTTTGCTACTGGCAGAGATTTAAAGAAAACGCTGATCTCTCAGAACTGGCCAAGGTACCTGGAACATGAATAAATATATATCAAGAAATGGCTTTAGCATAGAAGATTGTGTGGCAGTTTTCTTTTTCTTTTTACCAATTTTGTATTTTCTTATGCCAATTTTGTGATAACTATGACTAAATATAGACTCTGGTTTTAATTATTTCACTTCTTAGACTTTGGGCATTGTTCTGAATAAAGAATTGACATTTTTATCTGTATTTTAAAACCCAAACTATTTAAAATGTCTCAGCTTTTCATTAGTTCATTGTGAACTTGATGCAGAAATGTCTTTACATCTTCCAGTGTTTAAAATCTTACGAGACATATTTGAGGTGCTTACACTTGACAGAAAAAGATAAATGGAAGAAACCCACAGGCAGAAAAATCATCTCCAATATTAAATTTGCTCTAGTAAAAGTGTAAGATTGATAGTGGATTTGGGATTTCTCTCAAATAAGATGAAATTTTTCTAATCTTTTTACTAGACAAAAATACTAGTTCTCCATATCTCCATCATGATATGCATGTATGCTTAGGAGTTTGGGCACCTCTGCTATCCAATGCTCTGCCACATACTCCAGGAGAGCAATCTACTGAAGCACATTTTCAGTCTGCTACAGGATTGGCCCTATTTGTGTAAACCCTAGTTTAACCTGATTATTAACAATTACGTTGTGTTTTCTACTTACAATTAGAGTGTATTCAAATTTATTGGTCCCTTGCCTCACAGATTTATCTCAGTATGTGGTGTATTCAAACAGAATTTTGTATTTTTAATTAGGGGATTAGATAAGTAATTCTGAAGAGCCAAAAAAAAAGAAAGAAAAAAAAAACCTGTTAGGCATCATTTTGCCTAACAGTCTGACATACACCGTGTGTGTGTGTGTGTGTGTGTGTGTGTGTGTGTGTGTGTGTGTGTGTTCAGGGTGTTGTGCAGGAGCCATCTATCCAGCAGGCTGTTTTTCAAGCCACATTTTAAAAAGTGGACATGTGCAGGAACTGTGAGCACAATTAGCACTAGGCAGATAAGCCCAGCTTTAATCCTGTTTACGGTCCGCATCAGGCAGATGTGCCAAGATTGATGCAGACAAGCCCTGGGCTTACAGTAATATTTTTAAAAGTGCAGCTCACTGTCCTATTTTTGTTAAACCTTTGCTCAATATCCTTAAGTATCACTGGCTTTGCTCTCCTTATTTGCCACTGTAACCCATTTTGAACAGGTCATGTTTTGCTCTCATGGTGACAGAGTAACCTGCCAGGAAAGGTTATCTTTATTCCCTGTAATTAAATTGGCTCCCCCTCCCCCAAGAAAATACAATAGGAAGTGGGTGCTGAATTAAATAAATAGCAAGCTATCCAATAGACGCATACTTAAATCCCTTGCAAGAACAGATGGCCCCAGTATCTCTGTAAGTAATGCGAGAGGACAGTTAGTGTTCTGAAGCAACTAGCAACGACCAATATGATCCTAACGAGCCAATAGATTTCGAATAACAGCCCACATGCCACCAACCAGAGCTCCACACAGTCTGTGAGGAGCTAATGTTGGTAGCCTGCAACGCAGTGTCCATAGATCATTTCTGCATTTGTATCTCCTGATATCAAATATGAATTTATAAGTGAAGTGGTACTCCAGAGTCTTTTCAATAACTGTGCCACTTATTCTTAAGGTGGAAGTAAAGCTGCATTCAAAAACACATGCCCAGGAAATCAGTGGGTGTGGTGTGCTTCTCTTTAGAATTCTTTCTTTATTCTACAGTTTGGTTGTAACAGGTTCATGGAAATATGGCTTTCACATGTAATTATGAGAATATTTGCTTTCCTTGTGATAGAAACAGATACTGTCCCAGGAGTGGCCATTTGAATCAGCCCAGCCACTCAGGAGAATGGAATCCAAGCAGAGATTTAAGATCTAAACCTTTTGTTCAGCACTTAAAATAACTCACTTATTTTCAAAAGCCTCTTTCTGATTCATTTGTAGAAGAAAAGGAATCCAAGTCATTCTTAAAATAATCCTCAGAGAGACACGGTCAGGTAGTCCATCTTTATAGAACCAACCCTTCTTTATACAACACGGTTTATTTTCTTACATTTTCTTTACTCATGTTTATAAGAAATATTTGTGTACCCTGAGAGTGTCCAAAGGGTATCCTGAAGTGGAGGCTGAGGAGAAATAATGAGCTAAGATTTTCAGTTTATCCTGTCAGATAATCCGCAGAACCTTTAGCCTTTCCTGAGGCTAGCCCTAGGGCTTTCCATAGAGAACTGGGGAGACCTTCATTAACCTCTGACCCAGGAGGCTGGCGTGGCCTCACCCAGAGCCAGCAGGTCTGCTGCTTACTGCGGACAAACTTCAAAAAACTAAAAGGTGCAGCTAAGCACAGCCCACGCTGCTGCTGATTAAACATTTAGGCAGAAGCTTTCTGATCAAAACATTTCAAAGCCAAGGGCACAAAATTCTAACCTGCATCTTTGGACCCATTTCTACACCGCACACTAAATTCCAATTGTGCTACCATCTTCTGCTACATCAACGTGCTTCATGAAACACACATTCTATTATCACACACTCAAGTTGTTTCCAAGTTTGATCTCAGTGATGTTTGGGTGAGCTTTCCTTTTACTTCAGCTGTGTTTATTATTTACCCTTTGGGAGTTAATTCTGAAAAGTAAGTTCCTGCATTAAAACTGTGCACACAAAAAGCCTCTCCCTCCCTCTCTCCCTCCCTCTGTCTCTCTCTCCCTCCCTCCCTCCCTCCCTCCCTGCCTTCCTTGCTCCCTCCTTTCCTTCTTCAGAGTGCATGTGCCAGGGTGGACATTAGAGGACAATAATCAGGAGTTGCTCAGAGCTTACCAAGCCTCTTTTTCCACTGAGCCTTCGTGCCCCCAATCTCCCCTTTTCTACACTTAAAATGACTTGTACTGCTGATTACGGAAAGGGAAAGCTAATGAAGATTGATGAGACAAACAGAACTTCATGTTCTTGATTTTATCCCTCTGAATCAGTATGTAGTGTTAAGCATTTTCTGTGGTTATTTCTCGGGTTTCTTTTAAAATAGTATGGAAGCAGGTTCAAACCCCCCCATCAACTGTTTAACTTGCTTCCCTTACACACGTTCCTTCTTAGTGTCAGTGTCTTTCTGGATGCGGACACACTAGTGACACATGCTCAATAAAAGCTACAGAAGGCAACGATGGTTGATTCTACCATCCTCCGAGAGGATGCTGGTGCAGCTTCCAATCATTTTGCGATCATGAATACTGCTGCAATTAACATTTGGAAATCTTTTGATACGCACTCCCAGCATATTCCCCAGCAGCTAGCATTTGCTTGCTCTTGCCACACTAAAACTGCTTCCTCTTCAGCCGCACCATTGCCCACTCCTAGTTTTGATCTCATGCCAACCTAAAAGGCAGAGTGGTGTCTGATTGTTTAAATTTGCATTTCTCTGATTACTAATTAGGTTGAACTTCTTCATATGCTTGTTGGTTGATTTGCATTCCTTCTTTTGTGGAACGCCTGCTATGTTCATTTCCATGAAAGTGTTGTAAATAACTCTTTGGCCTTTGCTCTCTTTGAAACATTTCTTTAAGAATCTTTAGGACTTTTAAAGTGTTCAAGTGATTTTGTTAGGTCAGGGAACTTGAACTCTTTGCATCTGATTGCTTTATTATGCTTGATACTTTTTTTAACTTAAGGCTATATAAATTTCTAATAAGGAATAGCACTGTAATTTATGAGATAGGGCTTCCTTTTATCTCTTCAAATGATTATTAAGTTTGTAACCACCTTCTTTCTGCTCATTTCCACGTAGTTTAGATTTCTTTAGATAAGTATATTAGTGAATTTTCAAACACATACACATTTCTGTGGTCCATTCCTTTTTGTTTTTAGATATTGAAATTACTGCCACTTTGCAAATTATACCTGCTGGTGACAGCAACTGTCCTCGTTGTTCTGTGTTTAGGATTTTTTTTCTAGCTAATACAGCCTGTTACTCCAAGAGAACTTGCAAATCATTTGAACAGAGTCCTTGCTCATTCAAACATTCAAAAAAAAATTCCATTGAGGGTTTTAGCTGAAGTTGTATCATAAATATTCTTGAAAAGTGAGATTTTAGATTTGTAAGACATATAATCTTGGGATTTTGTCTACCTCCTTTCACTTGTTTGTCCTTCAGGAAATTTTGAATGGCTTCCCTCCCTCATCAATTCCTGCATCAGTAGTTGCTAACTTTTTCAAAGGTATCATATGCTAACTGATATGGAAGTTCTGTTTTCCCCATTATGTCTTCTTGTATGTAGACATATTCACCTGCAATTTTCATTAGGTCAATAATTATTAGGTTGACTCACTTGACTCTTAGCAGTACATCATGTATTTAGAGTCTGAGTTCTACCTTTCCCTGCACCAACAGGCTTGCCTTTTATCTCCTAGGGGTTAGCCAGGATATCAAGATAACTGGGGTAGCAAGGGCGACAATAGACGTTCTTGTTCCTGTAAAGGCTTCCCTGGTTGTCATTACCAAAGGTGATATTGGCTTCTGGTTAATATCTATGAATTTGTGATTTATAAGAGATTTAAATTAGAATAATCCTTGAATTACATAAGTAAAACACTTGCGTATCAAAGAATTCAAACTATGTGGAATGAGATTTCAAATAAAAATCATGGAGTTCATCTTTTTTTTTTTTTTTTTTTTTTTTTTTTTTTTTTAGTGTCTATTTCTTTTTCCCCCTTCCTTTTCTTCCATTTCCCCTCTACATACTTATGCCATTTTTCACTCTACAATATCAATTCTTTAACTGGCAAAGTTTTAACCAACATTATCAGATTGAAAGACAAGCAAGTGAGAAGAAATGAGGAAAAGAATGTGTGAGGGAACCACTCTCTTTGTGTCTGTGTATTGCATATCTGTGTGTATTGTGTGTCTGTGTGTATTGTGTGTGTGTATGTGTGTGTGTGTGTACTGAATGCATGTGTGCACTATTGTGAATATACATGCTTGCAGAGGACAGATGGCAACACTGGATGTCTTCTCTGTTGTTCACCAGATTTTTGTTCACCAGATTCTCTTACTGAAACAAATTTGTGAAGCAGCTCACAGATTTGGCTAGACTAACTGGTTAGCCAGCAGCT
This sequence comes from Montemys delectorum, assembly GCA_019843815.1. Classification (NCBI taxonomy): domain Eukaryota; kingdom Metazoa; phylum Chordata; class Mammalia; order Rodentia; family Muridae; genus Montemys; species Montemys delectorum. The sequence goes on along the minus strand of JADRCD010218416.1, from coordinate 1,108 downwards.
GGAATCCACCTGTCTCTGTCCGTTTCCTCCCAAATGGTTAGAGCCCTGTGCAATACACATCTGGCTTATATGTATCTGTTAGGTAACTGAACTCATATCCTTCTGCTTGTATACCAAGCTCTTAACAAATCTTAGGACATACAAATGGAAAATAAAAAGAGGTTTCACTAATTGTTTGACTAATAGATTTTTGTGCATCTACCTACAGATAGACCAAAACAAGTTCTTCACCTGAGTACTATAATACAGCTGTATCCTACATTTCCCCAGAAGCACCTCCATGTGAAAGATAAGCTTAGTTTCCCAGACCGTTGACCACACAGTTTGTTAGGTACTAGTGGGTGAGGATATCCTTGAACTTTTGACGAGCCTGTTTTCATTCCCAATGTACAATATCGACTCTCTCACACATTCCAAGGAAGCTACTCACACACCCACCTGCCTGCCAGGTGCACATAACTGCTAATAAGCTCAGCGTGTACAAACATACGACTCCTCAGTGGGGCTGAGTTTGGTTCCCTTTGCTGCGCTGGGTCGTGTTTGTCAAGTTGACACAAACAAGAGTCACCTGGGACAAAGGAACCTCAATTTACAAATTGCCTTCATCAGATGGCTGTAGGCAAGTCTGTGCAGCACTGGCCAGTGTTTAGTTTCTCATGTTTCTTTCCTGGGACTCCCGTGAAGAGCCTATAAATACTATTCAGCTCTGAGAAGCAAAGGCAACTCGCAAAGACACCTGTAGGTGGTTCCATACAGCAAAGGGATTAGGCTGCAGGGATGAGTCAGTTGGGGATAGTTTTTAGTATCAAAATATAATGAATTCACTTGATTGGAAAATGAAGTATGTAAACAGATGCAATGTTGATATAACCAAAACAGACATTGTAAAGCATGAAGAGACAACATCTTCTAAATGTGAAATTTTTTTCAGGAAATATAACTGAGATAATACTTTTATGAAACTACCAAGTGTTCTTGCAGTTTTCCTCTTATTCCCTTACAAGAGCACAGAGGAGTTCTGAGGATCATGGGCTGTGTGTGACACCCTGTCTCATATTCATGTGCACACACACACGTACATACACACACACACACACACACACACACA
>JADRCD010218415.1:0-16563 GCA_019843815.1 Montemys delectorum | reverse complement strand
CCATCCAATAACTGTCTCACATAAGGATCCACCCCATTTACAGTTACCAAACCTAGACAATATTGTGGATGCCAAGAAGTGCTTACTGACAGGAGCCTGATATAGCTGTCTACTGAATGGCTCAGCCAGTGCCTGACTAATACAGAAGTGGATGTTCACAGCCATCTGTTGGACTGAGCACAAAATCTCCAATGGAGTAGCTAGAGAAAGAACCCAAGAAGCTAAAGGGGTTTGCAGCCCCATAGAAGGAACAACGATATGAACCAACCAGTACCCCCAGAGCTCCCAGAGTCTAAACCACCAACCCAAGAGTACACAGGGAGGGACCCATGGCTCCAGCCATATATGTAGCAGAGGATGGCCTTGTGGGACATCAATGAGAGGAGAGGCCCTTGGTTTCATGAAGGATTGATGCCCCAGTGTAGGGAAATGCCAGAACAGGGAAGCGGGAGCAGGTGGGTTAGTGAGCAGGGAGAAGGGATGGGGGGGGGGTTCAGAGGGGTTAAAATTTGCAATGTAAACAAAGAAAACATCTAATACAAAAAAAATGAACCAGAGTTTTAGTCGTGGATAAGCCTTAAGTTGTCTATGAAAAGAAGTAACTTCATGAACAGATGGTTAACTGCAAGATTTTGCCACAGTTCAAAAATGTTCTCTGAAAGTTACCAACAGCCTTGGTCCAATATATCTACAAAGAAGGAGCAAATTGCTGGTGAATTTGAAGTTGTCAACTATAACTAAAAGCAGCAAATGCAGGGGATGGTGAGATAGCTCAGCAGATGAGAACACAGGATGCTCTTCCTGAAGTTCTGAGTTCAATTCCCAGCAACCACATTGGTGGCTCACCTGATGCCGTCTTCCTTCGGGTATATACCACTGTTGGGCATATACCCAGAAGATGCTCCAACATGTAATAAGGACACATGCTCCACTATGTTCATAGCAGCCTTATTTATAATAACCAGAAGCTAGAAACAACCCAAATGTCCTTCAACAAAGGACTGGATACAGAAAATATGGTACATTTACACAATGGAATATGAATACTACTCAGCTATTAAAAACAATGAATTTATGAAACTCTTAAGGTAATGGATGGATCTGGAGAACATCATCCTGAGTGAGGTAACCCAATCACAAAGAACACACATGGCATGCACTCACTGACAAGTGGATATTAGCCCAGAAGTTCGGAATACCCAAGATACAATCCACAAACCACAAGAAAATCAAGAAGAAGGAAGACCAAATTGTGAACATTTTGATCCTTCTTAAAATGGGGAATAAAATACCCATGAAAGGAGCTACAGAGACAAAGTGTAAAGCAGAGGTTGAAGGAAGGACACTCCAGATACTGCCCACCTGGGAATCCTTTCCATATACAATCCCCAAACCCAGACACTATTGTGTATTCCAGCAAGTGTTGGCTGACAGGAGCCTGATATAGCTGTCTCCTGAGAGGCTCTGACAGTACCGATTAATACAGAAGTAGAGGATCACAGCCATCCATTGGGATAAGGACAGGGTCCCCAATGAAGGAGCTAGAGAAAGGACCTATGGAGCTGAAGCGTTTGCAGCCCCTTAGGACAAACAACAATATGAACTAACTAGTACCTTCAGAGTTCCTAGGAACTAAACCACCAACCAAAGAGTACACATTGTGGGACTTATGGCTCCAGCAGCATATGTAGCAGAGGATGGCCTAGTCAGTCATCAATGGGAGGAAAGGCCCTTGGTCCTGTGAAGGTTTATGCCCCAGTGTAGGAGAATGTCAGGGCCAGGAAGTGGGAGAGGGTGGGTTGGTGAGCAGGTGGAGGGGAGAGGGAGGAGGTTTTTTTTTCCCCCCGTAGGGGAAACCGGGAAAGGGAATATCATTTGCCATGTAAATAAAGAAAATATCTAATAAAAAAGAATATGTATTTATTTCATAGAGCAGAAATTCTGTACATTGAAGCATTTCAGTCTACCATTAAATCTGGAATTAAAGCAAGGAGAAATGGTACACGAAAAAAGAAAAAAATCCAGCAAATGCAGCAGTGTCTTCAATAACAATTTAAAATATAAAATAAAATATTATTTCTGTGGGGAAATTGTTCCTACACTTGCAGAATGACAAAAAGGAGTCCTAGAATATAGTAACAGCGAATATTGTGTTAAGCAAAACAATCTTGACTTGCATGCTTGCAGTGCGTGGGCACAGAGTGAAACAGGTGCTTGTGGTTGGACCACCCTGTGCTCTCAACTCTCAGGTGTGTCCTTCCTCTCTTCTGCAGCCATTTGGAGAGCTGCAGAGGTCAGAATGGCAACTCATCCTTCATCTTTCAGTTTTCCTCGTCGCCTACCTCATCATCTCCTCATCATCATGGGCTCTACAACCTCCGTACATGATTTTTTTTTTTTTATTTCCCAGGCCATTAATATCCTCCTTCCAACTGTTTTCTTATTTGTTTCTTTCTGTCATTTACAAACATGTAGCTTACTGATTTTATGCAGCTTTTCCTCTTATAATCTATGACCTTTTAAAAATATTAGAATATTCTTCAAATAGGCGACTGAAAAAAGTATTGTTTTACCAGTAGACTCTTTTATTTTTAATTTATATTTTTATTGACTCTATAAGAATTTCATACAATATGTATTTCTAATATTTCCCCCCCAACTCTTGCCTGATCACACACTACTCAATACCCAACCAACAGCATGTTCTTTTTCACTTCATACCCCCCACATACACACACACATGTGCACGTATACATACACACATACACACACACATACAACAGGTCAACAAGTCTTGAGCAAGAAGCCTGGTTGAAATGAGATTGATACACTTAATGTCAGTCCATTTAAAAAACAAACAAACAAACAAACTGATTTTCTCTCTTCTGGTAGTTATCAATTACAAATAGCTTCTTGCCCAGGAATGGAACTTGAGGCTTTATAGCTGTGATATTTGAGTGACTTGCCTTTCTAAGTGTTACTGTGAGTAATTATGTCTATAAGTTCAACTGTGTCTAGACAATGATGTTTTCTTATAGTCATCTACTACCTCTGGCTCTTATACAATAAATGAAGTTCCAAGAGAAATTTTAGTAGTACCAAACACCTACAAAGAATAATAACAAAAGTAAAGGTAGGTTTTTGTGTTTTGTTTTTTGTTTTTGTTTTTAGTTTTGGTTTTGGTTTTGGTTTTTCGAGACAGTTTCTTTGTATAACCTTGGCTGTCCTGGAACTCACTCTGTAGACTAGGCTGGCCTTGAACTCAGAAATCTGCCTGCCTCTGCCCCCAAGTGCTGGGATTAAAGGCATGCCCCGCCACTGCCAGGCTCAAAGGTAGGTTCTTGATGCATCAGTTCTGACAAGGCCTAGCAGCTGTGTGTTATTTTTGCTTACATGTCTGTGACTTCAGATTAAAAGTCTTGATGTAAATCTAGAGAGTTGGAGATTACAGGCTTCAGCAGGCTTTGGCTTTACTCTCAAACTGGCACTGGAGTATCTCAAATCTTGGCTTACCTGAAATTTATGACTGCACTCTTCACATGGAATGGATGTAGGTAATAACCATAGAGACCCAGCCATGGGCTTTTTTTAATCTAGCCTTAGGAATCACTAGCTTTTCTGTCCACTATCATCAACAGCTCAGATTCAAAACTATGGTCTTATATTTAATGTGTTTTTAAAAATTGTATTAGTCAGGAGTCTATAGAGGAACAGAACCAATGCATGAATATACATGCATACATACATATATACATACATACATACATATTTATTAAGCTATCTTTAAAGTAGTTGCAACAGAAGATTCACTCCTAAGAACTGAGAACCCAATAGTTATTCAATCTTTGAAGCTTTGTGTCTCTGCAGGCAGTCATCGAGTTCCACAATATCTGCTTTTCACTGCTCTGTGTGAGTGCGTGCATGCGTGTGTTTGTGTGTGTGTGTCTCTCTGTCTTTATCTGTGTCTGTGTGTGTGTGTGCCTGTCTGTCTGTCTGTCTGTCTGTGTGTAAAGATATGCTTTTCCACCTGCACCACAGCTCCTGAATAATGACTTGGAAGCCTATTATTTATTAATAAACACCTAAATCATGAGCTAGACTTGTTCTCTGACTAGCTCATAATTTATATTAACCAGTTTATATTATTCTCTTTGCCACAGTCTAGTTTCATACATCCAAATTCCTCTGAGTCTAGGCAAGGAATCTCCTGCTCTTGAGTCTTTCCCAGAATTCCTATATTTCTCTGTCAGATGTCCCACTTTTAATTCTGCCTCAGCTCCTTGGCCATCAGGTTTTTATTGAGAGATTCTGCTTTTACACAGAGTACAATCATGTGCTTATGCATGTGCAAGTGTGTGTGTAGTGTATGAATGAGAGGTGCAACAAATAACTTATTGGTCCACAAAGAGGAGGGGCTGAGTAGTCACAATCTCATCTAAGTTTCCTAGAGAGCTGCTGGCCTTTAGCCCATCGTCAAATGTAATGCTGCTACTGATAACAGCAAAGAAATCAACAGGAGCAATGAGGCAAGTTAAGTTGGCAGCAGGAAAGATGCTTCTCATTCTGCCTTTTTGATCTGGGTTACTACATGGAGATGCCATCCACAACTGGGTTTGGTCTTCCCACATCAATCAAGGCAAAGAGGACACTTCTTAGATGAGGTTTTCTACTCAAGTGATCATAATTTCTGGCAAGTTGACACTAAGACCAACTACAATAAAAATAACTATTTTAACCAGTTTCTTTGTCTCTCTTTCCATTAATTTAGCTGTATGTTGTTCCTTTAACAGTCATGTTGAGAAAGTGGTTTCCAGGTGATTTATAAACAGTGTCCCACAGGCTTCTAACACCAGCATCTTCTCAGTGTCCTTGTGCTCATGCTACTTAAAAGTTTCCAATTTCTTTCTGATTGTCAACTGAAATTGTTCAGTCAGTCTTCACAGTGGTAATCACAAATGTGCTAACTATGTGTTTACTGCACACTATGTACTGATTCTATCCACAACAAGTGGGTGAGCCCTAACTGTAGCCTATATGGTACATGTACCTTGCAGTAGCTATGCATTTTGCTGCAACTCTTGTCTAGATAGCAACACCATAGAATAATCTCAAAAAGTTAGACATAAATTATGTACTACATAAGAAAGTGGATTAAATTGGATATCACAATGTAGTCAAGATTCAGGAAGATAGATGCTGCATGTTTTATCTTATACATGGAAAACAGAAGCAACAAATCACAGGAAGGACATGAAAGTAAACAGGAAACACTAGATGGCTAAAGGGAATGAAGGAACAATACAAGGGTGTCAGGAGCCATAATGGGACAAGTTAATAAGTAGCAGGTGATCATCCTGAAATGGCCTGCTTTGGATTATTATATAATCTGCGACAGATGTGCCCTTATTAAGCCAGTCTTAAGGAATTCATTTTAGGAAAGAGTTCTGATATTAATATGATTTTCTTGTTGTTATTAAACATATATATCAATCACTAAGTAATAGCATACCCCTTTGGAACAGATCTCTGAGATTCACAAAGATGTACTATCTTGTAATATTGCTATATAGATATATAGCTGACTTAAGTTTTAATGATGATCCTGTAAGAATTCCTAAAATTATATCTGTGATTATTAAGCTCTTTTATAATGGGATTGCTATTAGGTCCTTTTCTGATAGTCAAAATTATGATGAGAACTCTGCAAGTCTCCCAAGTGTCACCAGTCAATTGCTCTTAGATGGTAACCAGGCTTTCTCTATGCAGAGTACATTCCAAGAGGTTGTAAAATAATTAACCAAAGGTCATAAAAAGGGGACTAACTATTATAGGTGCTAGAATAGAAGATAAAATATTGACTGGGTTTATCCATACAAAACTTCACTTGTAACTTAGTTATCATTTTAAACCCTCAGTGAAGCTGTGGAGCTGAGACAGGTGATGGATGTTTAGCTAGATAAGTACTCCTAGAGGATATGCATGTAAACATTCTTTGTTGTAAACTTCTATTTCAATTTATTACGTGATTTTCTGTGTGAAATTTTGATGAATTTTTTAACATGTGGGTCATGTATTCTGAAAGATGTTCAAGGGTGAAGGACAAAGAGAAGAGTCAGAACTGGGGGACTGAGGTGAGAGGAAGGGAGGGGAGAAGAACTGAGCAGAGAGGGGAACTGAGCTAAGAGGAAGTTTTTAGACAGAACACTTTATAGATTAGAAGGAGAATGCAGAGTGGAATAACTTAGAAATTATAGGTAACATAAAATACTAAGAGAACAATGTGCAGAATGCAGAGGGAAAGAGAAAAAAAGATGTTGCGGAGAGCAGAAGGAACAAGCAGACTTCTCCTTATCATGGGACAGAAGAGATCCCATGGTAAAGGACAAGGCAAACTTAGTCTTTTTAAAAGAAACAAAGCTTTTTTTTTTCTTACAAACATGGGCTTGATTCACTTAGCATTAAAAGGGTAGAAGCTTTTTCTTTCTCTACGTAATAAAGATTGGAACTCATTTTTCATCCTTTCTGCACCAGTGCTTGGTCTTTTACTCCATATGTATATGTAAGTATTGATGTGTGTATAAGTATGTAATTGTGAGAATATATGCACGTGTGTGTGTTTAAGTATCTAATTGTGAGAATACATGCAAGCTGGGTCCAACTGGGTTTGAATGGAAATGTCTAAAAGAATAAATGAGCATAAATGAATCTGTAAATGAATTTATGTGAGATTATGAATGTATGCTTACGTAAGTTTTTCCTTCTGTGAATGTTATTCTCTTTTGTTGTTTCAATAGAAGTTTATTGCTCCAAACCTCCCCCTAGCCAGACAAGCAAGAGGCATCTGGACAATAGGGAAAAGGCTCTAGCAATCAATCCTTTACTTAATCTTCTGCTGTTTTAGGATGAGGTGTTAAGTGCCAGGAACTGCAGTTTCTGGCCTCAGAGGATCACAGAAGGCAGGTCAGCTACAATAGCATAGTAAATTAGACTTAGGTAAGTAAACTTTTTATTATACAGCAATGCTAAATTTCTCATAAGACAACGTCTTACCCCAGAATCTCATGAGACAAAGTCTTACCCTGCGCCTACACTCTTGCCCCTCCACTGCCTCAAGAAGAACAGACAAGAAAGAAGAAACACCCCCTGTCGAGGCTGACCCCCAGCACAAGGGAACCTTAAGGACAGGTGTTTTAAGATAAGCCAATCACAAAGAGACAAAGACATATGAATTCACTTTCATTGGGTACTTAGAAAAGTCAAGCTCACAGAGACAATGAACTGGTTGTTGCCAGAAACTGATGGAATGAGGGAGTCATGCTTTAATGCTTATGAGTTTACAGTTTTACAAAATGAAGTGAATGCTAGAGATGCCTGCTGGCAATGATTGCACACACACAAATGAATTTACCCAACACCAATGAACTGTTCACTTCCATATGGCTAGAAAATGATAGAATTTTATAGACTATTCTTGTCAAGCACAGTAACTACAGAGGCTCAGGATAGACAAAATTTCAGCATGCACAGGGGAGGTAGGTATGGAATCTTTGCCCTAGATAATGAGCCATTGGCAGCTGATAATCATCAGTTTCCTGGGTTATCCTGGGAGAGTTAGTGTTTTTTTAAGGGTGTGGCCTGTGGTTGACTGACCACATGTATACAAGAGGCATAAACTATCTTTGATGTGTTTAAAAAAATTAAAGATGATCTAAATTTGGTTGGGTAGGAAAGGGGAAAATGGATTTGAGAAGAGCTGGGAAGAGTGAATAGTTAAAATTCATTGTATGGAATTCTTAAAGAACTAATAAAATTAGAAAAATAAAAGAACTATGGTTATGTTCTTTAGCATAATTGAATATTGGAAATAAAAACTGCCAGTTTGGGTGACTATGAAGTTAGCCTAGAGGGCCCGGCACTTGCTAAACAAACGCAAGCAAGGATCTATGTTCAAGGACCTAAGTTGGAGTCTCCAGGACCACATAAATATAGGCTTACACTTTTTAAAAATTTTTTATTTATTTACATTCCAGCCCTTGAGCTCCCCCTTCCTGGTCTCCTCTCCCACAGTTCCTCATCCCATTCCTCCTGCCCCTTGCCTCTGAGAGGGTGCTCCCTCCCATCAGTTCTCCTCCTTCCCTGGAGCCTCTAGTCTCTCAAGTATTAGGCTTGTCTTCTCTCACTGAGGCCAGACCAGGCAGTCCTCTGTTATATATGTGCCAGGGGCCTAGAAAGATCCTGTGTATGCTGTCTGGTTGCTGGTTCAGTCTCTGGAAGCTCTCTGGAGTCCAGATTAGCTGAGACTGCTGGTCTTTCTATGTGGATGCCCTCCCCTTCAGCTTCTTTAATCCTTCCTCCAGTTTAACCATAGACGTCCTCAAATTCAGTCCAATGATTGGGTCTAAGTATCTGAGTCTGTCTCAGTCAGGAAAGGTGGTCCAATGATCAGCCCAACTGGAAATCCATCTCATGGGGGAGCACCAAGTCCTGAGGTTTATATTTTAAAAAAAAAATCTACTTTAGTAAGCGTTCTTAAACACTTCAACCTCTCTTATAGCCCACCAACCAAAGGTAGGGGAGGAAGACAACAAATAGGACAAGGGAAACATCGACCTATTTAGGAGTAGTTATTTGTCGCAATTCTAATCTTTGTTGTCAGCAGTCCAGTCCACTAGCAACACCACAAACACAAATCAGCAGCAGCTCCATCTGGAACCTGCGAGGCTCTGCTGATTGGCACGAGCCCGCTGAAGAGGTAAGAAGCTGGAACATCATTAGAAATTCTCTGGTGCATTTTTCTCTACAAAGTCACAACAAATGAAGAGCAGAGAAGACTAGCAAGGCAACCCAATGATAGAACGTTGTCCACTGTCTTTTAGGTTATACTTATACTCTTTCCAAACATCATGTATCCTCTCTAGCGTCCATTCCAGCAATACATCACTTGCCCTTTTACCAGTTTCCAGAAAAAATACCATGTGTCTATTCTCAGCAATACATTATCTCAACTGTCGGCTTCAGTAAAAAATCCTTTCACTTGACAGCTTCCAGAAAACCATTACATAATATAACTGAGCCTCCAGCGGCATCAGAAATTTCCAATTTACATAAAAGCATGATACTGTCACACATATATATAGTCCTGGAACTTGGAGTTTTGGAGGCAGACGGAGTGTGCGGCCTTGCTGATGTGCCACTCTAGCTGAAATGCCGACTTCTAGTTTCTGTGGAAATGTCTCAAATAATAAAGTAGAGAGCTACAGAGGAAAAAAAAACAAATTTAGTTCACATGTAAACACACAATTATACACATATATACATAGGCATAAAAGAGAAATATACACAGGTACAGACATACACAAGTATTAACACAGAGAGATACAAACACATATACACAGAAACACACAGAGAAATGTGGACACATAGACACACACATGTAACATAATCACCACCATCACCACCACCACCAATATATTGTCCAATGAGATTTGAGAGATTCTGGAATCAATATATCTTCTGGAATCAATTTCCAAAAAGTCTTTTAAAACTGAAACTTAGGGATATATTACTAATTTTAGAACCTTAGCAAAATAAATATAAGTTATAAAATTATTTAAATAAATGAATGGATGAAATAGCTTCTATTTGTAGAGGTACATGGGTGGAATATAAAAAGTTAAAATAAAAGTAAGGTTGAAATTGAGAAATTTCAGCTAAGAAATTGACTTAATTCAAACTGCAGACTCCTAACTGAACTCCGAAAACACACTACTTACACAGAAACTTAGATTTCACTCATTTTCTGCTTCTTTTAATTACATAATGAGATATCTTCTCGGCTGGGTGATAAGACTCCAAATGTTGTTATTAAGCTTTGGGAGAAAGGAATCTTTCATTTATATTAACTCCTTAGAATAAAATAGATTGTCTTCACATGGATAATACTCTTTAGTTCTTTGTTGGAGTCAATTGCATTGTGTTTTGGAGTTTGAAATTTCTGTGCACAATGATGTTGATTAAATAATCTAAAAAAGTGCAAAGTTACTAAGATTTCTTATGATGCTGCCATGAGTAACAAAACAGTCATTAGCAGTCACACACATGTCTAAGTATATCCATAAGGCCTGGCTGCAAGACATTAGAAAACAATGAACATTGTGTTTCTGGATGCTTTACACTATACATCTCTAAACTTCATGAATTTCTAATGCAAATGTATCATTCTAATTTTGTATAGAAAATATAAAAAGGTAGCCTAGCTTCTTTATAAAATGAGGAAATAGAAGGCAGATAACTTCCAGGGTTGGAGTTACAATCCATTGATTAGAGAAGGCAATATTAATGGAAACGAAATAGAGAGGAAGGCAGTAGGGAGAGAGCTATGTGCTTCATGACCTATCTTATTGTTCATTGTTATATTGTATCTATCCTGACTTCTTCAAAGAGTTAAGCTTCTTGAATCAAGGGAATCCCAAATGCTTTAAACATTCTAGTTAAAGTAAGTAATAATATCTAAAATACTGAAATCTGTTCCTCTTAGAAGTGTGGGAATGGACAGGCAGGTATGGTACACAAAGTTGTAGTTAGTCAAACCAGTGTAATTCTTGTTCTTGTTCTAAATAACACTGGGGAAATATATGTATACATACATACATACATACATACATATATACAAATATATACACATATGTATGTATACATGCATATGTATATACATATGTGTGTATATATGGTAACTCATGTTAATTAATTTTTGACTTTCAAAAAATAACTTATCTTCTTATGAAACATATACTTCTGAAATCTTAGACATTAGTAACTTCTGCATCAAGCAGAGGAAGATATCTATTGACCTGAGTTCACTAATCTGAAGCTGTTGTGCTATAGACTCTTCAGAATTCTTACTAATTCTCTACCTTATAGGACACATTCTGTGTCAACCAACCCAGGACCAGAAACACTAAGTGTTCCCATGGCCCGCATAGGATGCTATAAGGCAATGAACTATGGTGTTCTCTTTGACTGCATTAAACACATTAAACTTGAGTTTTACTAAAACAATTGATTTTCTTGGAAAGTTTACTGATAGTGCATTGTTTGTCTATTAATGGAGAAGTTGAGACTATGTCATACATAATATGTGTGTGCTCGTGTGTGTGTGTGTGTGTGTGTGTGTAAAACAGCTTATGATGCTTACAGTCATAGAAATTTGTACTCAGTTTCATCAATTGAACCATACTTTTCCACTATTAAGTCAACTACTTTAATTAGACAACTCTATAAACTGAGAGTATGTTGGACTCATGGGGTCATATTTATGACACATGTTATAGGATATACATCCCCAATACTCAAGGACATTGTGTTGTGTGAATTGATTATTATTGAAAATGACTTTCATAATGTATGCATTAGAAAGCTGAATAGCATGTTCAAGCAGAGTAAATTATACGGTCTAAGTGTCTGTCACTGACGAATATGCAGAGAAAGTGGGTTATATAAGCACAACTACTTCACCATAAATAAGAATTGAATGTTTTCAGGAAAATGAATACTAAAAAATAAACCCAACTTTGAAAAAAGGTGCTCCTTGATTTCACATATATGTAATCTAAATTTTGAAAATAAAACAAGTTTTTAAAACAAAAATCAGTTTGGGAAAAGGAAGTGGACAAAGGAAAAAAAAGAAGATAAAAGATTGTAATTGGTGGATCTCATCAGTATATGCCTATCTATGAATAAAAGTATCATAATAAAATATATGTGTATCACATATAATAAAATCCATGATTTTGCACAATTAAATGATGTCAGAAAACATTTCAAAAGAGATAAAGGATGAGTATGTCCCGTTTTTAGAAATCTGCAGAATCTAACATTGTTGGATCTCATTGTGTAAAGTGTGCATAAAATAAATAATTTAGTATATGTCGTTTTGGGACATTGGCACAATAGCTTCTTATTATAAGCAATCACTAAAGAACATTCTATGTGAGAACACTTTATTCCAATTTCTGTCAGTCAAGTTTAACTGACAGCACTGTGAAGAATAGTCTGGGGCGATTATATCTGCAGAATGACTAGCTACACACTAAGAGAAACTATACCTTTCACACTGTTAGACTGTGATATCAAAAGAAGATGAACTGAACTTTTAGTAAGAAAATCTATGAATTGATTAGTTATTATATGAAGATATTCAAAGAGAAAGCTAATTTTAGCTATTGTCTGTAGATGATCAACAGTCATTTTGTGATTTAACCTGATGATGAATAACTATTTTTGTAACATTTTAGTCTTGAAACAGTTATGGATGCATCAGTCTTATTTGGTGTCAATAGTATTGATGTTTCCATACTATGCAGTTTTCCCTTAACTGATCATGTAAAAACTGATGGCTTGCACAAGGTTGCTGCTAATAAAGTTTAAAATGACTCTTTAAAAGCTCTTATGCAATTCAAAGCTGATCTTCATGTCTATCAACGCTGGCAATGTTCTGGTCTCAAGCAGAATCCTGATGTGAAGCACAGTGAAGAGTCAATATATAAAAGAATCAAAGACGGAATCTTTAATTTATTAATCTTTATTATCTTATCTTTTTCCTGACAGTCTAGATGAAGTCTCAGTCAGGAGTGAAAGCTATTTTTATTCCTATGTTCTCTTTGAAATCTACTCCAAATAGGATCAGATCAAATAGAGCCTTTAGAAAAAGAAACTTGTCAAATTCAATAGGAAATAAGTTTACAACAGACGCATAAGGCAGAAATAGAGTAACTTGCTTTTGAACGCCCATGAAGACTGTTTTCACACAAGGTATTTTTATGATGAGTTAAAGCATCTTCACATGTAAATGAGGATTGACTAGACGTGTGGACTGCCACTTGAGTGGATGTGATATTCCCTTCTGAAAGATGACCTGAGCAGGATGTTGAAGAAAACATTCACCAAGCTGCCACTAGCTGGATACACTGTAAAAGAGTTTGATGTATATGAATTCACCATACTGGGAGGAGAGGCCCTTGGTCCTGTGAAGGCTCGATGCCCCAGTGTAGGGGAATGCTAGGGTAGTGTGGTAGAAGTAGGAAGGTGCATCGGGGAGCACCTTCATAGAAGCAGGGGGTGAGAGGATGGGAGAGGGAATTTGCAGAGGGGAAACCAGGAAAGGGGATAACATTTGAAATGTAAATAAATGAAATATCCAATATGGAAAAGAAAATATAGAACATTTAAAAACATTTACTTAAAGCAAGGAAGGTCATACCTAACACTTGAAATAGTAAGACAGTTCTCTCTTCTAACAGCACCCCTGGATTTTAACATGTTATTTTAAAAGACAGATTTTATTTTATACTTATATGAACCCATTTTATGACAAAATAATTCCTGTTTAAGAGGTATCAGGTCTGCTGGACTCAGTAGTTAAAGTTCTTGCTGCTCAAATGTAAGTTTGGGAGTTCAGATATCCAGGACTTGGTGGTGCATGCCTATAATCTCAGTTATTTTGTAGAAAGATGGATGGTATACTCTTGAGAATCTCTTAAATCTCATTGGACAAAATCCTGGTATAGGCAACAGCGAGCAGGAGATCTACCTCCAGTAATGTGCAAGACAACTTTTAATACTTGAGGTTGTCCCTTAACCTACATTTGTGTGACATGCTCCATTCATTGACTATAACCTACTTAAACACACACACACACACACACACACACACACACACACACACACACACTTTTTAAAAGAGAAATAAAGGGAAAATAATTGTGTGTGTAGACTCAAGAGGATATGACATGCTATGCCTCGAAAAATACACCTCTGGGAAGCATAGGAGGACACAAAGGCAACCTCTAAGTCAAGAACTTCACAGTTGCTATGGAAAGAGTGGGTGAAGCAGAGCAAGCAAGACACAGAGCTGGGCATACTGAATCACTGTGGATCACACAATTTTACCTTGAGTCTATCAGAGCAAGGAAGTGGTGAACATGAGTGAGATATGATGCAGAGGAGCTGGTAAGCTTGGTCCATGGATTGAGCTACCGCATACGTAGACATGACCTTTCCTATATCTAAGTGTGGCTATTCCTGGAGTGAGGGAGTTATCTGTGAAAAAAAAATAAAGATGCCAGATGTCAAAACATAGGGAAAACAGAAATCAAATTCACATGGTTAAGGCACTCCTCTGTCCCAAAACATTTGTGACAATTCCCCTATGAATGGAAAAAAATGTGCATAGGAAGATAGCTATATATATATATATATATATATATATATGTTCTTACAATAGACTATATTGACTAATCCAGTGAAAGCTTTTGACAGAGTACTGCTGTTGTTGCTAAGGCAAGAGAGCCTGGATACTGAAAAATGCATAATTGCTCTTGGTATGTTTTCAAAGATCTTTTAAAAGTACCACAGATTTATAGAAAACTGTAATTAAAGTGGAGGACCATTCTTTTTTGTTGTTCATTTACTGAAATGAGAATGTAGCCTGTTTTGAGTCATCTGGGAGAAAAGGCCTTTAGAAGGGAATTGAATTTTCCCCCTTCTACTTCAAGCTAAGTAAGCCATAACCCATTTGAAGCCTATGAATATCTATTTCACTCCAAAGCAGATAATAACCTTATTATAGTACAGTTCAGTAAAGGAAACTGTGTTTCCTTTATCTATCAGGAGCCTGGCATCATAGCACATGCAGGGAATCCCAGTACCGGGTGAGCACAAGTAAGAAATCTACACAACTGTAATTTTATTCTGAATTTAAATTAACAGAAAGAGAAAGAGAGGGAGAGGAACAAGTAAAGGGAGAGAGAGGGAGTGGGAGAAAGAGAGACACAGGGACAGAGAGACTGAGACTGAGACCAAGACAGAAACAGAGACACATAGAAAGAGAACATCTTAGTTATAGCATGATGTATTTCTTCTCGTAAGATCATTATTCCAAAGTATTGGACAACTTATTAACTGACTGAGGACTGAGGCTTTCTGTGTAAGATAGGAGAAAGGAGTCCTAGTCAATGTTTAGATTGGGCTTTAATAGGATTTTTCTTTATTTTTTGACAGCACCTTCTGATTTTCTAAAAATACTGTTGAAACATTTGAAAAATCTACCTTGTTTCTAATTTTCACTTGTTAATCTCTGTTAAGTATTCCTCAGGCAACACTGCATTTCACACTGGGACTATTGCCTGTTAGGAATCTTTAACTTTAAAAGAATCAAAAACTAACTGTAACTTCTTGGCCCTTCAACAAGTGCCTATTGAATACTAAACTTTATTATTTTAGGCTTGGCTTTAATAGGCATCAAATGATCAATTCTCATTACACGTTCTGCAATTACCCCTCT
The DNA here is from genome assembly GCA_019843815.1 of Montemys delectorum. Lineage (NCBI taxonomy): Eukaryota > Metazoa > Chordata > Mammalia > Rodentia > Muridae > Montemys > Montemys delectorum. Next base: position 1,223 of record JADRCD010218415.1, on the reverse strand, counting down.
GAAACAGAAGACCACTTTCAAATACACATTTCCACTTTGCTGTTCCTAAAATAAGAAGAACTTGATTTACTCATAGGATTTTCAGATCACACGCGTACATCTTAACAGTACACATTAGAGTCTAATCCTGGAGTCAATTAATAAATTGGTTGAAATAGCAGTTTGATTAAAATCTCAGAAGCACTAATTCGCTTTCCTACTGCCCTTTAATTAAGGCTTTAATAGAGTCTGCAATTACCTGCAAATTTTTTCTTTGTCTTAAATATTTGTACTTCTGTTCTTAACTTTCAAAGGTCCTTCAGCACACCAATGAGAGAGGACTCTCTTAGAAAGAAAGGATCCACATTTATACTTCCTCAACTACATGAACAATTAATGTATACTTCTGAAATGCACACTGTAATTTATGTATTTCCAGAGTTTTCTGTTGAAGTGGCTGTGGTCATTTTTGTTTTGTTTGGCTAATGCCTGGTTTTGGGAAATGAAACAATATTCTGTGAATATTTCCAAAACTACTTTTTACTTAATGGAATTTTAATACAAATAATTAACATTTAAATGGGTGAGTTCTCTTTTATAACTTCAACTTTAGAGGTGTAAAAGTATCTTGCCTTGTTTATGAACATTTTTAAGCTTTTACTTTGTATCTCCTGAAGTGCTTTACATAAACTGTGACATTTAGAACCCTAGAAAGGAGCAAACACACCAACTGTAGTCTAAATTCCCACTTTTAAATAAGAAGATACTTATAGACATACACAGACCCTCAGTCAGAATCTCATTCTATGTTTGATTGCTTTCCAAAAACACTTCCCTCCCTCCTACCCACAAAGCACTCTTTGAGCAAATTGAATCTGTTGCTAGGAAACATGCCAAAGATTGAATCAAGAAGTCTCGAGAATGCTGTAAAACATCTACCATGCCACTTATTAGAAAATACCAAAGAAGTATTTAAAAAGAAAGAAGAGAGAGAAAGAAAACAGTTCTTAGCTAGCTTAGTTAGTAGTTATACAACTTGATAAAGTCAATGTTTGAGTTTCTGCTTAAAACACACTATAGCTCATCAAACAAATCATAATAAAATGAGCTTACCAAATATAGAACTAAACAAGTTATATAATTAGGCTTTATGAAAATAATATATATAAATAATTATATAAATGTGTTTACCATTATAAATGTAGAAAATTAGACTTAAAATTAAGTAATAGAAATAATACAGT
>JADRCD010218414.1:15284-25702 GCA_019843815.1 Montemys delectorum | reverse complement strand
ACACACACACACACACACACACGTTCATATAGACATACACAGACACATTCACATAGACACACACAGATACATTCACATAGATCCATACAGATACACATATAGACACAAAGACACATGCATGCAAAGACACACACAGACACACATGCAGAAACATAGATACACACATATAGATATACAGGAGCATATGCATACAGGCATACACACATACACAGACACACATGGACATATACATACAGACATATATGCATACATATACACACAGACACACTTGACACAGACACACATAAACACACAAACACATATGCATAGATACACACATATGGACACATATGGACACATAGACATAGATATACACATAGACACACAGACATGCACACAGATACACATAGACATAGACACACAGACACACATTTTTAGAGACACACAGACATACAGACACACACATAGAGACACAAACACATACAAACAAGCATTTGAGCCCAATGCAGCATGTATGTAGAAACTTACAGTGAAAGTCATTTTTGTAGTCCTGGATGGGGCAGCTCACACTTGTAGAATCAGCAGAGACAAGAGGCTTGCCCCTAGTTCAAGGCCAGCCTGAGCTAGAAAGAACTAGGGGCCAGCAAAGGTGCCATGGATAGGCCCTGCCTCAAATAAATCAAACCAAAAAAAGTTATGAAAAGAAAGTCATGCTGTCGTTGGGACCTTTGAAGCCAGGGACCAAGTAACCAGATCGACTGGACAAAACCCGAGCTTTTCAGTGCTCCCCTGAATCAGCAGCAGGTAGGATTGTTGATGTACAGAGAAGGGAACGGCAGAGAGACATAAGCTGGAAAGAGCCAGGCAGAGAGTTGGATCCTGGACAGTGAGAACAGACTGGGACCCAGGGCCAGAAGGACAGGAACGGAGAGGAGATCACAGTGACAGCGACCGACCGTGACAGTGGGAGAGACCTCAGAGGCTCCAGAGGTTGGATAGGTTGCTCCTCCCTCCCTCCCTCCCTCCCCAGTCTGATTGGAAACCTCCCATCTCTCCCTGGCTCTTGGCAGGTGGGGATGCTGGCTCTGAGGCTGCTGCTGCTATAAGCTAAGGCTGCAGAAGGGACTGGGACTGGGTGGTGCAGCCAGGGATCATGGTGGGCGGGAAGCAGCCGGTTTCCTTTTTGCCTCTGCTCAAGTCCTTTCCCTTACCTGGTATCACTTCCTCTCTTGGGGATGGCAACTTTGGGGAGAGACCCCCTCAGGCCCTCCCTCATGGGTCTTAGATCTCTACCTAGCCCTACCCCTATGGCCCAAGGTTTAGAACTCCAAACCCAGATGCTTTATGTCACTCCCATAGGCCTGGTAGGAACGGGCTGTTGAAGATTAGGGAAAATCCTGCCCTCACAGATGCTTAGAGGAATGGGCCACGGAGGGGCTTGTCACAGCCTGCGGCCCTGCCCCTCCTCTGACCTTCTCAGCTGCCTTCGGCCTGCCTCTCCTGCCCCACCTGTCCTCCACCTCCTCCCCACCCTGCTCTCTTCCCTCCAGCTTTCCTTCCCACCTGTGGCCTCCTCTTGTTGGGCTCTTTCTCGTGCTTCCTCCTCAGCTCTGGGTGGTCTCTGGTCACCCTTGCTCCCTGCCCTGGTGGCTGGTCTCTCTGGGTCTCAGTCTCACCACCGTCACCCAACCCTGTTCTGTGCTGGCTGGCCTTGCTACTTTTGCCTCTTGCTCCTTTTTGTCTCTCCCTACCCTGGGCTGCTCCCTTTCCATACTGCCTCCAGCACTCGCTCTCTTCCCATGGTGCTGGTCTCATTCATCATATTCTTATCCAGTGTTCTTTAGGTGAGCCTCTTGAACATCCTGCCCCAGTCCTTAGTCTCCCTACCAAGAACAAGAAATCCCGGGCAGCAGGCACTAAGAGAGCACCAGGGCAAGGCCAGCAGAAGATGAAAGTTCTAGCAAACAGCTGAGCTCGGTGAGCTCACTACTGCCCCAGGGCAGGGCGTTAGATCAGCCGGAAAACCAGGGCAGCAGCAGAGGCAGCTGGCATCCGGGCATCTGGGCATCTGAGGCCTCACTCCCTAAAAACTAACCCCATGTCTACATCCAGCCCAGACCTCCAGGCTAGACCTGAGCCCTTCACTTTCCATCGAGTCTGAAGCTGTTTCAGCTGATTCTATGCTTGAGTCTCTATGCCCAGGAGGTCCCACTGTCTTTGGGCAAACCCAGAGATCAAGCACCCCCACCCCCACCCCACCCCCACCCCACCCCCACCCAGGGCTTGGGTAGAGCTTGGGACTTCTCTTGGCATCGTGCCTGCCTCTCTAGCCTGCATCTGTGCTCCCTGCCATAAGGGTTCCCCCCATATTCCAGGATTCTTGGTCCTAGTTCTTTGGGAAAGAGTTTGAGGAAGGAAGAGGGGCAGGTGGATGGAGCAGAATCCTCTCGCCCTATCAGAGGATCATCCAGCCAGGCTCAGGAGAAAACACAGCTTCTCTGTCTTGTCTCTACCCACTCCGTGATGCTCCCCAACTCATCTCTCTCCAGCTGTTCCTCTGTCAGCCTCAACAATTGTCCTTTTACCCAGACTGTCCCGACGACCCTCCACCCTGGGTACCAATAGGCCTCGGCCAGGGGAGGGGCATGGCTCCTGTGGAAACCTCAAGGCTAGCGGGATGAGAAGTTAGCTGAGATCTTGGTTATTTTCTCACCATTCACCTTAGAGTCTGATTTGTTCCAGAGAGTAGACACTGCCCCCCCCCTTAGAAAAGAACCCCCTACTACACTGGACCAGTGTCTCTGTGACATCCTCCCATAGATGCCCGGGTGCTCTCTGCCCCACGTGCACAACTCCTGCTCTGTGCCATTTCTCTGGAGAGAGAAAAGCCTCGCCACACCTGTGGGCTTCATCTCCTTGCATCCCCCTTCCCAACTGTCCTGTAACTGGCTCCATATCCGGGTGCACAGAGGAGCCCCCATCTCAGACCTGCCAGGGTGGCTTACCGCCTTGGATCGTCGATTCTGCGTGCAGTCCGGTTCCTTCTGGCTCACTCCTTGCCCTTGCTCATCATGCGTTAGGGTTACTTAAAATGAGAGCGGGATCTCCAAGCTCTCAGGGGAGTCGGTGTGGTTTGCAGACCGTACCGTTAACTCTTTGAGGGCCAGTGGCATGGCCCGATGGCTTACCCAGGCACCCCACACACATGCACACCTTGCAGCAGAGGAGGGCCTCTTCCTGTGGGGTGGCTGGCTCCTCGGGCACCTGCTAGGGAGACTTCCTCTTTTTCAATTCTTCTAAGGGCTACCGACCCCCTGGGATGTTCTGCGAGTTGTCTAGCCATCCATTCTTTCGGCCTGTCTCCTGTGTGACACTGAGCTTTCTGTGGAGATCGGAGTTCAGATCTAAAAACTGACCTCATACCTCCCTGACTTGGATGCGTCTCCTGCCTTTGCACGAGCTGTGCTCTCGCTCACTCACTAGTACCAGATTGTCACAATCTGGAACTTTCCTTCTTTGACTCGAATAAAATGATATAGATAATATATTTTTTAAGTACATATTTTTTTACTTACTCCTTAGTACTGGAGACATGGCTAGGCCAATTCTCCCATCACTGAGTCCCATCTTCCACATGCTAGTTATTCAAGGTTATTTTTCTAAAGATTTAAAGGCATTTAATATGTTTATTCTCTTATGGTTCTAGAGATTAAAAAAAATTTTTTTTGACTTTATTAATTTGACCTGAAGTTAGACAACAGGAAGAACTTCCAACTAAGGATTAAGCCAGCTAGGAGACAGTGACTACAGGGGTATCAGACAGCTCAATGAACAACAAGATAAGGGCTAGAATTCCCAGGATATCCTGGAGAGGAGATGAGAACATAGCTGAGAGGGCTGAGGAACAGGATCTCAGGTTGATATCTGGGGACCAAGCCACCCTGGAGCCTGTCAAGGCTGTGTCCAGCTTTCCAGCCCCAAGCAGGGAGATGGCTGATGGACGTTGTTGGGGATCAGTATGATATTCCTGTCTCCGCTGACTCTGGGGGGCCGTGCCCCCCCCCCCCCCCCCCGCATACTGCCTCCGTGAGCTGATGGAGATGGGATGGAGGGCATGGAATTACACTCTGGGCTTGTTTTCTGGTTAAATCAACCGAAGCTAACGTGATGGATAGGTGGGAGAGGGGCTGATTGATGGAAGACAAGAGCTGGGCCTCAGGGAGGGAGGGAGGGTCCTGGTGGAGGCAGAGCTCCTTGGGCCAGAGCCATGCAGGAAGGGTAACAGTGCACAGGGATGGGCAAGGGGACACACACGGCATCCTGCTGTCTGTCTTAGGTGCTGGGTCCTCACTGCAGCAGGCTGGCCTGCCCCTTGCTCACCATCACCCAACCATGCTCTTCCACTTAAGGGTGTGAAGACTGGGCCCAGTGCCTTCTGTCCACTTTGAACACCCATAGGCAGGAGGCTCCTCCCCAGGCCTCTGCTACTACAGGGCAAAGTCCCTTACAGGACACAAGCTGAGGCCAGGGAGAGAGCTGGAGGGACTGGCTGCTTCGACGTATTTCCATCTCTTTTCCTCTGCTGCTTGTCCCCACCCCAGCATACTTCCTCTCATCTTCCTGGACACAGGACAGGACAGCCCTACTTGCTGGACAAGTTCCAGATTCTCTTGTCTCCCTGGTCCAACCGTGTCACCATATGTGGGCTAGTCCGGGAAGGGAGCTAGCAGCCCAGCACTGGGCTTGATGGCCAGCTTCTCAGCTGGCCAGCTGTTCCCTCCACAAGATAGAAGCAAATGGGGTAATGGGCCCTGGTCACTGAGCAGGACACCAGGAGGCACCCATACCCCTCCTGTATCCACCCACCTACCCAGCTCCTCACATGGCCTCCATACACAGTTAATTCATTCATTTTTTTTTTTTTTTAAATTCTAGAGACAGGACCTCATTCTAGCTGAGTCAAAGCCTCATTGCTGGCTTTGAATTCAAGGCAATGCCCCTGCCTCAGCATCCAGGTGAGATTTCAAGTGTGCACCATCACGCCAGCTCGGTTGGGGTTTTTAAGATGGTTTAAAATATGTTGAGTGTGGTGATTTGTGCCTGTAATTCTAGCACTGTGGAAATCTGAGGCAGGAGGATCACAAGTTCAGGGCCAACTTGGCCTACACAGTGAGTTTTGAGTCCAGTCTGTACTACTTATCAAGATCCTGTCTCAAATAAAAAGTAAAAATAAGGTTGGGGAGGAGCTGTGTGAGAGGTTTGCCTAGCATATGAAAGGTCCTGGGTTCAATCCCTAGAACCGCATGGAAAAACAAAAAACCTCCAAACAAAGTGAGGTAGGTCTGGTGGCCCACACCTGTTACCCCAGCCTTGAGACATGACAGGAAGAGGGTCTGGAGCTCAGGGCCAGCCCGGGCTGCATATCCGGGAGCTCAGGGTCAGCCAGGGCTGCGTATCGAGCTTGAGGCTAGCTGAGGCTACATGAGAACCTATCTGAAACAAAACAAAACAAAACAAAACAAAACAAAACAAAACAAAAACCAATGAACCAACCAACCAACCAACCAACCAACCAACCAACCAAAATGTCAAATTCATCTCCAACAATATCCATGCTGATAGCTCTCCTGTCTGCTCACTCCTCTCAGCTGCCCTGGCTCGGTAATACAGTAACAGGCCTGTGCTAAATGCAGGGGTGGTGTAGAAGCCTGCCTCTGTTGGGGATAAGAGACAGCCCTGCTGGTTTGAGGTTGGATGGGTCTGGGTTGGGCTGGGCACAGGGGGATGAGGTGGATGGGAGGGGCGCTTCCTTTCCACCATGCTGGGCCCCAAGGCTTGGGATTCGTCTAATACAGGTACACTGGAAGGACAGTTCTCTCACCTCTGTGGGGCTCCAGGACTTCCTCACTTTTGCTTTGATGTGAGGTTGGTAAAACCACTCCATGGACATAAGCCCTGCATGGCTCAGACCTTGGACAAGGCTTCTCCAGGGCTTGGGAATGGGGGTGCAGGCCATAGGAGCAATGGGAAGGAGGCAAGACTCCTCTCCCCAGCCTGGTGCAGTGAAGTTCTGGGGACCCGTTGGGATTCCTGGGCGCCTTGTCTGGCCAGCTTAGTCATCCCAGCAGACATACTTAGAAGCACATCTGGCCAGCTGTTGGAGAAAGAGGGGTCCAGCCCAATGACTCCTTCCCTGTGTCCAAGTCAAGGATGAGACAAGGATGTGGCCTCAATAGATTCAGAAAGGGAGATGGGCTCTTGATGAAGAATGGAGACCCGAGGTGGCCAGAGATGGCCAAGGGAAGGAAGGCCCAGAGGAGAGGGAGGTGCAGGGGCTGTTAGGACAGGGAGGTGGGCGAGAGAGTGAGGGGGGCCAGTGCAGCCAGTGGTGTCCTGGGGACTGGAGACCCTTCAAGTCCCATTAGCAGCAATAGAAGGTGACATGTGGGATCGATTCCAATCGAGGCAACAGACTCCCAGTAATAAACCTATTTCATTCACACTTCTCTCCCCCACTGCTGCTGAGAGAGGAGGGCTCCTGCTGCTGTCTCAGAGGCTGCTGTGGCCCAGCCCTGCTGGCTGTGTGACTGCCCAGGCCCCTGCCTTCCCAGTGTGAACAGGGACAGATCTGGAGTGTGTGGACTGGCTCCCCCGGGGCACAGGTGGAAGCCTCTTTGTGTTCCTGTGTTAGGAGGAGGGCTGGGTCCAGTGTGGGTGTCTGAATTCAACTGTAAGCCTCAGTAGGTCTATGAGTGTGACAAGCCATAGTGAAATGAGAATGCATTCCTCCATGGCTGTCTGCCTGGGGCTGTATTTGTGTATGTGGGTGTCTGTGTCAGCTTCTGTGTTTCCAGCGTCTGTGCGCCTGTCTGTCCACGCCTGCCTGTCACACGTGGGTGTGTGAGCCCCACATAAGCTTTGAGCGTGAGGTCTGGGTTTCGGTGACTGTCTGCAACGTGCGTTGTCTCAGGGACTGTGGGTGTTTGTGCATCTGTATCTGGCCTGTCTTTGTCTCTTAGGCACCAGGGAAATGTTGCCGGAATCCCAGCACTCACAGGAAAACCCTGCCCCAACCTGGTCGGTCAGGCCTGCCCAAGCTTCCTACCTTCCTGGGGCTAAGGGCTGACTCAGGGAAGCTTGTGAACGGAAGTGCAGGTAGCTGAGAAGGAGGGACAGGAGAAAGGCTGAGGAGAGGGGCAGCAGAAAGGTCAAGGTGTTTGGACAGAGGAAGAACTGGGAAGGCCACTGGGCAGTAGCAGTAGGAGTTTCCCTTGGGCACTGAGGGAGAAAGCTAAGGGAAGTGGGGTGGGTTGTAGAGGAGGGCTGTGCTGGGTCCTGTGGGGGACAATGTCAGAGTGCAAGGATGCTTACCTGGTAGTCTGCAGACACACAGCCTGGTCAGGACCCCCTCCCCTATGTCCCCTGCACATCTTCCCCGATACTGTGCTGGCCAGGGTAAAGGGGTGGGGGTCAGTCAGTTCACTTTCTGGTGCCTGCCTTCTAGCCCTTCCCTGTCTCTGCCTGGTGGTTCTCTTCCTCAAAGGAGATAGGTCAGGGTCCGGAGGTCCTGAGTGAGGGACAGGGGAATGGGGGGGGGGCGAGGAAGCAGAGGTTCCGAGGGGAGGCAGCGCTGGTTCATGATCTAGGAGGGTCTGGGCCAACACGGGCTTCCAGCTCCTCCAGTGCCTGGCACACTGATGAGGGTCTTCAGTAGAGCCAGGGCTTTGTCTTGCTCTCCAGCACTTTGATTTTTTTTTGGGGGGTTGGGATGAGAAGGTGGAGGAAGGAGTATCAGATCTCAGCATATAAGATCAGGCTATGGTGCCCAATGAAGGAGTTAGAGAAAGGTTCTATGGAGCTGGAGGGTTTGCAGCCCCTTAGGACGAACAACAATATGAACTAACTAGTACCCTCAGAGCTCCCAGGGACCTAACCACCAATCAAGGACTATACATGGTGGGACTGAATGTTCTGGCAGCATGTGTATAGTAGAGGATTGCAAATTCGATCATCAATAGGAGGAAAGGACCTCGGCCTTGTGAAGGTTTTGTGCCCCAGTGTAGGGGAATGCCAGGGCCAATAAGTGGGAGAGGGTGGGGTGGCAGGCATGGGGAGGAGGGAGGCAACAGGGGTTTGTTCTTGTTTTTGTTTGTTTGTTTGTTTTTGGAAGGGAAACTGGGAAAGGAGAAATTTACATGTAAATAAAGAAAATATCTAAAAAAAAAAAAAAGACCAGGCTAGCCTTGCATTTGTGTTCCTTGCCTCCTGAGCGACTGTAAGCTCGCAGCCCTGTGGCCTGCTTTGCCAGCTTTAGACGATGTCTGGGGTGAGGGCAGGAAGCAGGCCTTAGTTCTCTCTACTCCTCCTTACTCCTGTCTGCTCTAGGAGTTTGCTGCACTGGGCCTCACAAGGGAGCACCCCAGGGGAGCACAAAGGAGACTGCAGAAGTCTCTGGAAGGCTAGATGACCTACCTGCTCAGACAGGAGCTTCCAGCCTCTGCTGTCCCTGTTGTAAGTGCCTGATGAAGTGTTTATGGGAACTGAGACCTTGGCAGAACCTCCAAGATTTAAGCTGCCTGGTGGTGGCACCAGCACCCACTTCCTAAACAGAGTTCCCAGGTAGAGTTTTGAGTGTGATTTTAAGGGTGTCTCGGTCCTGTGGCCCACTGTTGACACTTTTGAGAGCACCCAGTGGCAGCTGTTCCTGTGGCCCTGTCATGTGCTCCTGGTGGCAGTGCCTTGTGTTTTAGGCAGGAATGCTTGGATGCCAAGACACAGAGAGTGGGCTAGCTGGTGGGACATGGGTCCCTTGGTCCATCCAGCCTTCTTCCAGGTGCTTGTGACATGTGACATCAGGTTCTCCTTGATCATTGCCATCAGGGCTATGCTTTGAAGATGGCAGAGAACTGACTTTTGCAGGATACCGCTCCTTTTGGGTCTTGTCTTTAGTTTGTGTGTGTGCGCGCATGTGTTTGTGCGTGCGCATGTGTGTAGAGTTCTGCCTAAAGAAGGCTCCAGGATCTTTCCTCAGAGTGAGCAGGGGAGGGAGGAGACCAGGGGTGCTGTTCTCAAGGGCTCCTGGGAAACTGTGACTCTTTTCTCAGATGGGGGAATCTTGGTCTGGGTATACAGTGCTGAGGATTTGAGGTCTGGGAGATTGCACTCCTGGAGTTTGTGAGGGGAGGCAAGGACAAGAGGGAGGAGGGTGGGAAGGAAGGGTGCACACAATGGGTATGGGAGCCTAGGTCATATGTGACTTGGGATGCCCTGAAAGATCAGTAAGTCTGGTGAAGGCAAGACTGCAGTTTAGAGGTAGGGTGTCCAGAGCCTGTGGTAGGCCATAACTGGGGTACCCCAGGGATGGCAGTTATGGGAAAAGCATGATGGGGTAGCTGAGGCCCTAGGCCTCTGGAATTTGGGGGTCACTCATGGACTATTTTTCCTCGACCCTGAGAACTTGATGTGGGTCCTGGCTAGGCATTTCTACTGCCTGGAGCCAGGGAGAATTTCCTGGAGGAGAATTCAGAGCCTCCAAGAGGCTCCGAGCACAGCCAGTCCACCCCTCTCTCTACCTCATTCCCTGCTTCTGCCCAAACACTAACCTGAAGGAGCCTAACCAAGCTCTTATTTCTGTGGTAAGGAACCCTGTGTCAGGTTGACAAGAAAAAACAAGAGAGAAGAGGGAGCCAGAGAATGTGGAGCCCAAATGAGACGCGAGATAAAGCAATTACATGATCAATACTGGTGAAATTGAGTAATCCAGCCGATCAATACCATGGGCTCTCAGCCTGCCTACATCTTCTCCCGTCCCTCTTAGAAATTCATCTGTCAGTCCACCTCCCACCCTGGCCTTTACATGTGGGTTCCTGAAAGTGCCCCCCTGCCTCCAACCTGGGTCAGCTGCTACCTTGTAGCGCCTCACTAACTCCGGTGGGCCCCATTCTCAGCTGCCTCCTGGGTTGACGCCTTCCCTTCTCCTCCACGTCCCCCACCTTGTTACACCAGTGGCCACGGCCTAGGTCGCCTCAGTAGTGAGAAGAGTTCTGCCACACCTCTTAGTTTGTCCTCAGAGCACAATCCTCCATGTGCAAAGCCCTGCCCACACGCTAGTGCTGGCTGAACTGGGCTCTGAGGACAGGCAGGGAGCTTGGGAGGAGGCCCTGGGCCCCACCCATCCAAAGGTACTTGTAGGGGCTGCAGTGCAGGTGCCACCACTGAAGGTCACTTGCCCATCTGGGGGCTTCCAGCGCGTTGGTGGGCGCTTGAGGGCTGTGGTTTCTGAGACATGAGAACTTTTCCTGACTGTGGGACGAGCAGAGCTTCTCTGCCTAAGCACTGAAGTCTATGGCCACATGAAGAGTTGGAAGTTTAAGGGTGTGTGTGCATGTGTGTCGTGTGTGTGTGTGTGTGTGTGTGTGTGTGTGTGTGTGTGTGTGTGT
>JADRCD010218414.1:3234-14633 GCA_019843815.1 Montemys delectorum | reverse complement strand
CACTCCATTCCCTACTGTGAGCCGTTAGAAAGCCAGCATCAGCAGCCCAGTGGCCAGCAGACACCTGCCAAAGTTGGCTTGCTGGCTGGCTGACACTGTCTAGTTCCAAGATTGGTACAGGCAAGTGTGAACAAATTTCCCATAGAAAGACATGAGATCGATCTCTCCCTCTCTCTCTCTCTCTCTCTCTCTTTTTGGTTTTTCGAGACAGGGTTTCTCTGAATAGCCCTGGTTGTCCTGGAACTCACTTTCTAGACCAGGCTGGCCTCGAACTCAGAGATCTGCCTGCCTCTGCCTCCCAAGTGCTGGGATTAAAGACATGTGCCACCACTGCCCAGCTGAGATCTCTTTAAGTTAGTGCAATAGCCTGCCCCTTCCCAGTCACTGCGTCAGTACAGCAAGGCAATCTAAGCTCAGGCTACTGGGTACTTGCTATTGACCTTGGGCAGTTCCCTTAGCTTTCCTAGCCTTTGTTTTCTTCAGTGGGGATAACAATAGCTCACATCTGCAGCCAGAGATTCCAGATTAACCTCTGTCCTGACCCTCTTGTTCTCCCTCCTGGGAGAGAGGCCAGTGAGTTCCTGCCACAATGGCCTTCAGCTCTCAGGACCCGGGCTGTGAGCCTTGGCCATGTCCAGGGGTTGTGGCTGGAATAAGCAGGCTTAGTGAACAGACGCCTGCTACTGTTTGTCCTTCACTTCTGTGGTTTGGGTGGAATCCTCTGGGTCTATGGTATGCATCCTGTTGTCTGTTGACCTAATCCCTAGAGACTGGAGCTGGGTGAGAAAGCTTGGGTGCGGCTTCTGCCTCCTTTCCAGAGGGGACCATCACTGTTCCCCTGGGGTAGGCAGAGGTGGTGTAGGTGGACTGCCTGCTCCTCTGCATTCTGGGAATGCTTTTTGATCTGTGCTTTCTTTTCTTCCCAGCCTCGAGAGCCTTATCTGACCAGAGGGAAACCTCCACAGGTGCTGGCCATTCCAGCAGCATTCTTGCTAAGGGCTCAACTCCAGACTGGGACATCCTGGACTTGACTTGTGAAGAAAACTCAAGGTGGCTTGCCCAGCACATTCTGATTGTCTGATTCTTGGCGGATGGGAGGGAGGAAGTGTCTTCAGTAGGCAAAATGTGATAGTGTGAGTTCTGGAGCTAAGAACAGCTCAGGCTCCGAACATCACTGGCTCCATGCTTCACTGTGTGTGTTCCACTGTGTACTTTACTTCCCTGTCTGTAAATGGGCTGGGGGGATCCACCTCCTCTTGAGCGGTGTTAAGCTGAAAGTGCAAAGCCCCACAGAGGAAGGAATGGGGAGGCCAGGGCTGCTGTCTGAATGCTGAGTGCCCCCTTCAAGCATCCTTTACCATCAAGGCACACTAGGAACACAGGGAAATGGAGCTCCACAGAGCCCCATGGAGCCCCACAATGCTCAAGGTGTCTGAGTTGTTAGAATGGCAGGGGCAGGGCTGAGTTAGGGGAGTTCTTGCTCCTAGGGTTTGGAAAGCCAGAGCAGAGGGTTAGAGGACCCTGGGAGGTGGGGTGGGGTCCTGCCCACCTTTCTCTGCAGGACAAAGGGCAGGCACATGAAGGTGGACCAGGCACTTGGGTGTGGACCAGAAAACTACAGAGGAAGAAGACAAAGCAAATGGCCAGCGCAGAACAGCTGGCCTCTAGGTAGGGAGCGCACTCAGTTCAAATTTTTTCTTACAATGAAACACAAGGGTGACAAGTTGTCTCGATCGATAAGCTGTATGCTGTACGAGCAGGTCTGGATTTGGATCCCCAGACCGGTGTGAAAGTGCCTGCAACCAGTACTGGGGAGGTGGAGATAAGAGTGGCTGGCCTGACAACCTATTTGCCAACTGGTTCAGTAAGACCCATCTCAAAAAATTAAGAGTGACAGAAAAAATAAACCTGACATTGACCTCTGACTTACACACACACACACACACACACACACACACACACACACACACAAACATATTCCACATAAGCAGGGAGATGGGGGTTAGCTATCAATCCAGTCACCATGTTCCATGGAACTTAGAACATTAGTTGATTATATCTTATGGCTTTGTAAGTCTGGCATTTAGATCAAGCTCAGCTAAGTGGTCCTTTCACCCCATACAACATTGGCTAAAGTTTCCCAATGATGTCCAGCTTGTGGCTCAAGCAGGATGGACAACTCAAAATGACTTTAATATACCTACATTTCTCCTGAGGTAAAAGACTGGAATCATGTGGGTAACTCTCCCCTTCTGTGTGGTAGTCTTGAGGTCTTAAGATGGTTTTTCTCTAATAGAGGGGTTCAGGGCTTCTTAAAGGTCAGCTCAGATGGAAGCTGGAAGTTATCTCAGAGGCTTGGCCTGGTCCTCACACTTGACTTCGGATGCATTCATTTGTCGGTTCAGTCATGGGCCAGCGAAACATCAGAGCAGATTCCTTCTATCAAAAGAGACAAGTCTAATACCTCACCTGTAGTACTCTTGCCTATGAGAACAAAGGGGCGGGGGGGGTGTATCCCTGGGATAAAGGGAGCCAGGGAGAGTTTCCTGAGGTGAAGACAGGAGTTTGGGACCTGTCTAAAGTTCCCTCCAAAGGAATCAAGCATCTCCCTCCACTCCCAGACACTTCTGTCCATCCCAAACCTAGCTGGGCCTGGATAGATCTCAGGTATGATTCTCACTGAAGAATTCAAAATCTAGCCTGTGATCTAAAACATACTCTGCACAACACCTGACCATCTTCTAGAACCTTCTACTAGCCTTGTCCTTTGATCATCTACCCATCACAGGAACAGGTGCAGGAAAGCCTGAAAACAGGTGGAGAAACAACTGAGGGGCGAGGCCTCGAGGTGGGAGGTCACAAGACTACATACACTCTTTCACAGGGGCCTTAGCACAAACAGGACTTGCCTGCATCTTCTCCGACCCATCCATTTATTTGCCATTTTGAGTCCTATCTAAACTCCCATCCCCGTCCCAACGGTGAAAAACATTAGTTCATCAAACATTTATCATTCAGCATCTTTAGGTCCCAGCGCTGGGTCCTAAAAGGCTCCCACAGGCCCCTCCCGCGTGATCCTCACGTGCCTGTGACTGGCCAGAGAGCTGAAATGCTGGAGAAGGCTCTTGGCTGAAAGTAGGGCAAGAAGGTGCTCAGGCAGAGTGGGCCTGTGCAATGCAGCTGGCATCCAGGAGCTTTTCTGAAGCTCAGGGCTCCCCTCTGTAGCCTATGGATGAATTCAGCTTCTCACAGGGCTGTCACGAGGGCCGGCCGAGTCAGCACAGGCAGCCCTTAGAGAAAAGGCCAGCATATGCTAAGTGCTTCTCTGGCTCCGGTGCTTAAGCATTGGGTCTGGGTCTGCAGCAGAGAATAGGCTGCTTAGAGAGGCAGGCCAGGCTCAGAGCTTCCAAACTGTCCTGAAGAGTACGAGGGACTGTACCTAAGGCTTTCGGCTGGCTGACCTTCCAGGAGGGGCTGGAGTCTCTCCTCTCTGCTCAGTTGCCAGGCCTGCCTCTCACACTCTTCCCTCTGGCTCACTACCCCGCCTGCCTGCCTCTTCATTCAGAACTCCAGCAGTAATCGCTAAATGGTCAGCTTTGGCTGAGCACCTGCTGCCGGGGACTCAGATCTCTGTGCACTCCTTTCAGCAGCAGGAAGCTTGAGAGAGCGGCTGCCCACGGCTTTCCAGCCTCCTGCCCCTGCCTAAGGGACATCTCCTCCAGTATATCACATTGGCAGGGCAGTTCGTTCCTTGGGCCCAATGCCTTCTGTGACCCTCACTGGCAGACTCAAACTGCAAGGCTCACCCCTGCCAGCAGAAGCCAGCTCTCCTGAGGACCCCCTCAGAACGCCGTTTGCTTTTTCACGGGCACTTCATTGCCATTCAATATCATCTTCTGGATTTTTTTTTTTTTTTTTTTTTTTTTTTTTTTTGAGTCAGGGTTTCTCTGTGTAGCCCTGGCTGTCCTAGAACTCACTATGTAGACCAGGCTGGCCTTGAACTAAGAGATTTGCCTGCCTCAGCTGGGATTAAAGGCTTGCACTACCACCTGGCTTCAGAACTCTTTAGGTAAAACTTAACATGGTTTCTCTGTCTCCAAAGGGCAAAATGAGGTTCCCCATCTGTAGCATTTTCCTTGATAGGCTATATGGCATACAGTAATCAAAATTCCCTTCTCCAAGTCTTGTCCCTGTTGGGGATTACTACGTTTCATTAGTTCTGGCTTGCCATGCACTTACAAACAATCCTAAGAAAACAATCACAGACCCATATTTATTTTATAATTCACACGCTATCATGCCCATCATTTGGAGTGACTTAAGTCGACGGTTTGTTCCAACTGTCATTTACTCCTTACGCCCAGATCATGTCCACCGCCCTACAGGAGACTGCAAGCCATCAGCAGCCATGCCCGACCTCTCTGGCGAGGGCTCCACATTCAGTCTACGGATCTGTCTGGCTTAAAGAACCCTCCTACAGTAAGTATGCAGGCATTTCTCCACATGCCTGTTCCTGGGTTTAGTACCCTTATTCACTCACTCAAGGAAACTTCCACACTGACAAGAGACCCACCCCCTCACTCTGCTGGCCCCCTGCAGGCCTGCAGACTTTGGCTTAGTGTGCAAGGAACAACAAAATCAATACTCAGCAAACATTTAAGTACCCTTTGTTTTTAAATTTAACTTTAATTTTTGAGGTAAAATACTTTTTTTTTCTTTCGACTTCCATAACAAAATACAGAGCTATCAGATACCCCTGGAAAAAATATGTATATTATACATATATTTCTATAACATTACATCATATATATAATATATATGCAAAAAATTTGAAGACTTTAGAAAGCAGAACATGTAAAAGGCACTGCACAATGGAGTTCAGATTCCCTATATTTTATGTACATGTACACATCTCATTCCGCTCACACAGGTGCTTAGTGAAGCCATCTTCACACGTGAATGTCTCATTCACAAATCCCTGCATCACAAGTTTATAATTCAAAGAATGCCTAAATATTTTTTGAAACAAATTAACGCATAACTTTTTCCAAGAAGGAACTAATTAGAACAGTTCTTTGAAGACTGAAGTTTTCTCTAAAGCCACATAAGAACATATGCCTCACTACTGTGCACACAAGAAAAAGCACAAACATAATTATGGAATAAATAAAAAAACAAGGGACAAACAGCTAAATGACTATCCACTTGGCAGTGGAATATAACTTTTTTTTTTTAATGCTTCTGGAAGTTTCTTGGCCTATGGCTATGGGTCACTAGGGTTCCCTGCATTACTTACTGAGCTGGGGTTAATGAAGTGCAGCCTGACATCTAGGGAAGACTCTACACGTCTCTATTTTACTTTAGAAAGAAAGGAGAGCTCAGCAATGCTGATGCCCTGAGAGTCTGCTACTCTTTACAGCTAAAAAAAGCAAACTGTTTAAATAAACAAGCTCTTGATTAGTGAAATTGCAATAGATTTACACCTACAAAGTTTTACACATTTGGCACAACAAAATTTAGAGGGGGAAAAAAACCCAGGGAGAGGAAGTAGGTCCAGCTTTTAGGCCCCTTTCACCTGGCTGCTGGACAGTGACAATGCTCACAGAAGGCGACTGCCTTGTTTCATATCAGGCTGGAGGCAGGATAGGGCTGGGGAGAGAACATTCTCATCCCTTCGCCCCAGGAAGTATCAGTGATCGCTACATTCATTCCCTGGTCCACTTCCTGAGCAAGCCCAAGTTCTGCTCTGCAGACAGACCCTTTCCCAGATCCAAACTCCAGCTGTGTGCAGTGCCAATCAACCAAGAAATTACTGGTGGAATGGCAATCAAAGGAAAACAGACAGCAAATAGTTTCATAAAAGTCCAAAAGCATTTTTCATGGAGTTCAATTTCAAGTGTAAAAGCAGTGGCTTTATTCAAATGGAAGCAGCATCTAGAATGAATTCCGGCACTTGGGTTCTAGGGGTTACAGGTATGCATCATGGATTTTCCTCCTCTCATTTTAAAGGCCCCATGTTTCTATTCCTGAGTTCATACTGATGCTTGCTGGCCGTCCCCACTAGCAGACAACCCATGGCCAGCTGGCCTCCCTGGTTTGATGGGCAACACCAACCAGAGAGCCCTCCTCTACCTGCTGGCCTTGCTTTCTGATTCAGAGATCTGCCAAGGTGCAGAGAAGGAAGCTGATCAAAACACAACCACCAGAGGCAGCAGGAGTGCTGAGTCCTCCGTGGCCTGACTGGAGCCTGGGCCACCAGAAACCGCTCGGTCCCTTTCCTAGCCTTTCACACATGCATGGAATCTGGACCTAGTTATAGGACATTCATCAAGAAACAGCAATGACAGTCTCAAGTCATCCAAGTCAGCTAACATCTTTCATCAGTTCAAATATCTCCTGAGCTCCTTTTGTGCATGCACTTCAGTTAAAGAAAACAAAACCAAACTAAACCAAACTAACCCAAACATTCATTCCATCAAAAGACAACACGTAAGTGTCACTTGGTATGGAGTTCTCGGCCAGGCTCAGGTGGTGGAGTGAGTTATCGCTCTGACACTCGAATGCCATCCCTTGCCTCAGCAGATATGGAACGGTTTCTTCTTGCTGCTCTGAGCTACACGTGCACAGAGGCAGTTGGCTGTTGCTGCGTTCTCTCTACCCTAGTGCTAGTGTTTTGTTTCCCGTAAGATCAGTATCTTCCCATTCCTTTGAAGGTGCTGTAAGGGAATTTCCCAAGAAGAAATGACTCCTGTTGGTGAACTGTATTTGGGGAATAGTCAACCGATCAGAACAATCTGGGCAAAGGGGGACCACAAGGCCGGCAACACCACCGCAGGGCAGATACCAGCTCTTTCCCTCACACCAGACCTTTTGGCATCTGGTCACCACTTTCCTACCTCTTCCGTCAGTTTCAACAAGCAGTACTTTGTGTTTACAGGTTACCATCCGCCTTTCATTCCCACAATCCTGCCCTTTTGCCACCCGGACCGACAACATCAGAGGGAATAACTGTCAGCTAGGAATTCCACTATGCCTCAACATTCCTGGGTTATGTCAACAGTGTCCATGCCCTTCACAGGTTTATGTTGACAGACCCATATCATCTTAAAGCATGTTCGTAGTTAAGGCTCGTCTTAAGAAAACAGTAAGACAACCAGACACAACAGAAAAACAACTTCAACGGCGCTATCCTGCTCCTCATAAAAAATGTGATCAGTCACGCTTGGTTTGGGGAAACCAACCCAACAATGGAAAAAGAAAAACGAAGAGCATTTCTGTCATTTGTTTTGTTTTTAAAGGCATTGGGTTACTTCCTCCTGCCCTCTTTTTTCTTCCCTGATCAAGAGTTTACAACTCCTCATGGCTTTTTTAGAGGTGAAGAAGGTGAGAGTCCAAGGACCTTGCAGCCAGGCTGCCTTCCCACCTCAACTCTGAAGCTGAGGGGCCAGAGGGTGGGGGTCTCCTGTGCCCTCCCTGCCCAGTATAACTGGCAGTACACTCATGTGTCTTGAAAACATTTTCTAAAAACGGGGTGGGGGGAGCCAAATATGCATGTGTCACTCTCCCCCCAGGGAGAGAGAGAAAGAGAGTGCATGCGTGGGAGACAGCATGTGTGTGTGTTGTGTGTGTGTGTGTACACACACACCAACACAACACACACACACACACACTCCAGTGAGGGAGAAGGGAGAGAGTGGAGAGTAGAGAACACCATCTAAATGTCCCCACTTCAGTAAAACTGCAATTAACTTTTTTCTCTCCTGAAATAAACACTCAGGTAACATGCTTAGGATTTTTCTCATCGTCTAACCTTCCAGCTTTTTCCTTTTATCTCCCTCTCTCAAAGCAAAGCATCCCACAATGGGCTTTCTGTATGTATAAATACAATAGGAAAGACTAGAGAGCCTGACCTGTAATGAGACTACAGTGTGGGCCTCTGGAGCTTGTCAGGCAGCGGGAGGGGACAGGAAACAGGCTCCTTCCCCAAAGTTCGTAGCCTCCCTATGTCCTACGCACCAAGAAAAAAAGTGTTCATACCCCACTTATTATACAACACAAGATACTCATCCCATCCCCAACAGAAAAGTACAAGTCCACGCCCCAGAATTATCAAACCAGCTTAACCCCACCTCCCGCCCCAGAATCTCGCTACATAAATATGTATTTCTGATTGTAGTATGAACACCTTCCCTTCCACTGTGGTTTTAAGCATCAGCGGCAGCAGTGGCCGCTGTAGCCAGGCCCTGGGGTCCTGCCCCATTCCAGAGGAACTTGCCCGTTTTGTTGAGCTCTCGGGCTTCAGGGTCATCATTCCACCGCCTCTTCAGCCGAAGCTTAGGGGGCATCAGAGCGTCTTCTTTCTTCTCAGGTACACTGGGCTCCCTGGCAGACCTGTCCTCACTGTCTTCAGTCCCCTCTAGGGGTTCGTCACTAGGGATGCTAATGGATACAGAGGGCCAGGTGGGTGAGGGGTGGGCAAACACTGAGCCTTTCCCCTCTTCTACGGTCCTGGTCGGCACAGTGTCCACTTCCTGGGCCTGTCCCTCCTTTTCTTGGGTTGACTGCCGGAGGCTGTCAGGATCCTTCTCGGTGGCCGGCTCTACCTTAACTCGAGAGGGAATAGGGCCACTGGCAGGCACAGAGCCACGTGTGGCCTCCTCGCTGCTCTCTACCCTCTCTCGGTTCTTCCGTCCAGCCGGTGGCGGCTGCAGCTTGATAGAGAATTGGGAAGGTTCCTCAGGATGCATTTGGCACTGCAGTGGTGGGACCATGAGCCCCGGGTAACGGGGAAAAGTCCGGGGACTCAGATGGTAGTTGAACACAGAACAGGCTTGAGAATGAAGGTAGTGTTTCATTTCCTCTGGGTTGAAGGAGAAGCAACTGCTGCTGGTGAAGGGGCTCAGGCCTGGCGAGGGACTATAGGAGAACATGGTGGGAGTCAGGGACAGGGCTGGTGAAATGGGGACATTAAGGACCCCTCCTCGGCCAGGGACTGGAGAGATAGCGAAGGGACTGTGCGGGTCAGGGTACAGTGCTGGCCGAGTGAAGAGAGGAAGCATTATGTCAGGCTTGCGTTTCTGGTGGCCGATCGCTCCTCCACCAAGAGCATTTCGAGAGGGCATGAAATCCATGCTCCGGTGCCAGTCAGAGACCGAGCCATCTTCCAGGTCCGAAGGCTCCACCTTTCTATCAGTGGGAACACCTGACTCAGGGCAGGAAGCACTCAGGGAGCTGGCAGAGAAATGACCTGGCTGCACATCACCAGTAGGAGAGTGGGTGTCTAGAGGTGGGAAGTGGAACCGGGAAGAGGCTGTTGGCACTGGTGGTGCACTCTGAGGAACCACACCTGTGATGGAAGAAAAGGAACGAAGTCAGCGTTGGCCACCTGGCTACTCACTATCATCGCCTTTACTTATACTAGCTAAGTACACATGTTATGTGACAACAGGAGACAAGCCTTCTACCTAGTCTTGAGTCTTTTTCAAAACTACTGTTCAGGCTGGGTGTGGTGGCCCAGACTTGCAATCTCAGCACTCGGGGGCTGAGGTGGGAGGACTGAGCCTCCAAGGGCAGTAGCTCAGCTTTTCCATTCAGCCTGGCCTCTTACCTTACTGTCCACGTGGTCCTCCTTTCCACACGCCATGCCATCCATCTGTGAGCAATGTTCATGTTTCATTAAACCAGACTCCCTGCTATTTAAAACTATATCCCAATGGGTCCGAGAGCAACTCTATTGTGTGTATAGACCACCTATTCCTGTTTTCAACTTCATGAGTAAGGTTTTTCTCACCATCGGAATTTTGGCTGTGTTTATGAAGCAAGTAAGCCCAGCAGCAACACAGCCAAACAAAACACATGCATGTAGTTGCACTAAAAGCTCAGATTCTACCTCACATAAATGGGGCAGGGACAAGGTTCTACTTCAGTGGAATAGAACTGTGATAGACAATCACTATCTCAGAGATCCCAGTCTTTCTGTATCTATAATCCAACAAGTCCTATATAATGATATTTCCTTTTGTTCTCAAGCACTGAGAAGGGTGGGAGAAAATTCACGACCTCCTGTTTCCTCTCCTAAGGCTGACTGCTGGCAGGTGTGGTGGTTCATGCTTCTAATCCCAGTCCTCGGGAGGCTTAGGCAGGGAAATTACTGTGATTTGAGGTTAGGATGGATCAAAAACACCAAGTTCAACCACCAAATTTCAAACTCTAAGAAGAAACTACCACCATATTATATTAACTTGAAAAGCTCAAAAATTTTCCACTTCCCCTAAAAGCCCTAAAACTATGGTGTAAGAAAGCTGCGACCTGCACCTTCAGGTGCCCTAGAAGTTCCTGGGAGGGACCAGTGGCTGCTAACACGATGCTGTCCAAAGAGTCCTTCATACACGATGGAAAGATTAAAAGCAAGGGGGAGGGAGACACAGTCACAGCTTGGTGGTGCAGGAGAAAAGACAATGCATAAGGTATGCTGTCAGGACTATTGCTCTGACATACACTGTCAGACATTCTGACGACAGTTGTTCTCGGGCATGACTCCTGAGCAGGTCACTGGGTGGCTGTCTTGGTGTTCAGGGTTGAGTGAAACCTGCCAGGGACAGTTCTCCAGTAGGCCTTGTTTTAAAGGCTCCTTAATTATTAAGATTAATAACTAGGAGAAGTAGACACATGACCTTGCATATGATTTGAATAGAGCCAAGCTGGGCCCAAGCCAATGGATCTCTTCCTTAGTTTACTACCAAGAGTCCATTATTTTTCTTATTTTGACTCCCGACTTATTAAGTCTTATCTAAAGGTTGTAAAAGTGGCTCAGTGGTTAAGAACACCTGCTGTTCTTGAGAGGAGCCACATGGCAGCTGACAACCATCTGTAACTCCCGTTTCAGGAGATCCAGAATCTGGATCTTCTGGATTCCACGGGCACTGCACACACGAGGTGCAAGTACATACATGCATACAGGCAAAACACATACGCAGACAACTAAAAAATTAAAAGAAGTTATAGTTAAAAGTGAAAAATAATGTGTTTATAATCTGGAAGGCAGAATATAAACTGTAAGGAGAACGTGGAGAGGAGAGGAAGCCCTGCTTCCTAAGTCAGTCAGAGATGCTGGCTCAAGCCGAGTCAGTTTGGTTTTTATTTTTAATGGAGTCTACTCTGGTTTTTATACTAAGTGTACTAAGGCACACTCACACCTGTGTGGAGGAATAACAGCTATTTCCAAATGCACTTCCACGGGATAGAGGAAGGCAGGACAAGGGTGATGTGTGGAAGGTGGCTGCTGATTCATGGAAAGTCCCCCCACCTTTGTGCATTATATACTGAGGTGTCAAACCTATGGTTCTGTCTGAAAAGCAAGCAAGCAAGCAAGCAAGCAAGCAAGCAAGCAAGCAAGCAAG
>JADRCD010218413.1:0-16783 GCA_019843815.1 Montemys delectorum | reverse complement strand
TTTAATAATCAAAATTTTAGTTAAAAAAGTCAGCCCAAATTCTTATATGAAGCAAAAAACAAAACAAAACAAAACAAAAAAACCCAGAATAATAAAAGATGCAGCCAGAGGGGAGTGAATTAAAGAACTGAACAAAATTTTTCTACTGATAACAAAATGTTAATGTGGTTGTGTTAAAATTAATTAAAGCCTTACTAGTATTTTATTTGAGAACTATATTTTTTTTCACTATGGTTCAATAGTATACTTTTTTCCACTGGGGAGGGGTGTTTATACCATGCAAGATGCAAGACAGATTACAGATGACACCAGTCAACTAATGTTATGCTTAAGTTTTATTTTACTTTTTTGTAGTGAAGAATTATATTAACCATTATTGTATAGGTTTTTAAATTGCTATTAATTACACACCACGGATTTTATTTCATTTTAGGCTCTCATTTGGTTTAGAATAGACATTTGAAAAATATTTATCATATTTTCAGGAGATAATTAAAACATGATAAGTTACCCAAAACTTTATACTCTATAACACACAACTTTTATATGCTCCCCAATATTTAAAAAATAAATACTAGTGGTTATTTAGAATAACTTGTTCTCAGAGATATTTTTATTAGTTCTCTTCGAAGTGATTAAAGTTCAACCATATATTATTTGAATTCACAAAAAAATATTTAGAACTAATTGTTGATGTTAATCATTATAAACAGTTTAAGAATTAACTGGGGAATGAAAATTTCTTTAAGAGGTATTGATATGATATGATATATTCCAAAAGACATTCATTTTTGTCAGATAGAGAAATTGAACAGAATCAGATATATAAATTTTCAGCTGTAACTTACATTAGTGCTTTATTTCTTTTTTGGTGGTTAAATTTTATGCTAAAATATTTATAATGTAGTTTTCTATTAATTTTAATGTAAGAATAGGTTGTCTAATTTTAGAAACATTTAAATATTTATATTGATATGAGCATAAATGTATGATGACTGTTGTCCTAAACTGAATTTTAATAACCACTGCCATTTGGAGTCTCTTCAAGCTTTCAGACTATCAAAAAATGAGGAGAATGGGTGTTCGATCTCAAGTTACTTTTAATCATGCCTGGTAAATTATCAGATAAAAGACTTAGAGTGCTGATCATGTTTTCTTGATACCTGCATCTATATAATGTTTATATAATAATATCAAGAGTTTTAAAATCTTCTGAGAATTAAAGATACTACAGACTACTTCAAATACTTGGAGAATCAAAGAATGAAGACCATTTGCAATGATTTGTCATAGTTTAAGCCCCTACTCTGGCATCATACCAAAAGATCCTATAAAGCACTTAATATTTTTTAGTGACCTTTTCATTCCCCAGCCTAATATTATAATATATGTGGAATGGGTCTAAATAGTCTTTTTAAATCCTCTTGAGTCATTGATCTGGTAGTCAAGCTATAGAATCAATGTCTTATGGTTTGTGTGTTGTTCTTCCTGTATTCCAAACTTCTGGGCTAATAACCACTTATCAGAGAATGCATACCATGTGTGTTCTTTTGTGTTTGGGTTACCTCACTCAGGATGATACTCTCCAGATCCATCTATTTCCCTAAGAATTTCATAACTTCATTGTTTTTAATAGCTGAGTAGTACTCCATTGTGTAGATGTACCACACTTTCTGTATCCATTCCTCTGTTGAGGGACATCTATGGAGCTGAAGGGTTTGCAGCCCCTTAGGATGAACAACAATTACTAACTAGTACCCTCAGAGCTCCCAGGGACCCAACCACCAATCAAGGACTATACAGGGTGGGACTGAATGTTCTGGCAGCATGTGTATAGTAGAGGATTGCAAATTTGATCATCAGTAGGAGGAAAGGACCACGGCCTTGTGAAAGTTCTGTGCCCCAGAGTAGGGGAATGCCAGGGCCAATGAGTGGGAGAGGGTGGGGTGGCAGGCATGGGGAGGGGGGATGCAAAAGGGGTTTGTTCTTGTTGTTTTTGTTTGTTTGTTTGATTTTTGGAGGGGAAACTGGGAAAGGAAAAATTTACATGTAAATAAAGAAAATATCTAATAATAAAAAAAAGAATCATTGTTTTAAATAAAAATAAACTGACCATATTTCAATTGTAATATTTTTCATTTGTGTGGGTTAATGAAAATAGTAACAAAACATTGGCTCATTTGAAATTGAAATAAAAATGTCAAACTATTTTTGTAATAAAGATACAGCAAGTATTTTATAAAAGAATAAGTCTATAATCTTTCATGAAGAAATTAATATCTAAGAAACATCATCCATTCCCAAAAGAAAAAGAAAGCATGCTAGCATTAACACATTCCATTTATATATTTTAAAAAAAACTTTAATCAAAGTGGAAAAGAAACTTTTAATGTTAACTTTAAAAAGTTACATCTAATGACTCAGAAAGCTTGCAATTACATATGCAAAACGGGTAATTTTGCATGTGATCTACAATTTTCTATTGTTTAATTTGAAGTTTAGCTAAATTACTTCCTATGCTCATAGCGATTTAAGTTTCTATTATTTGTGCATTTAAGATATACTAAATTTGTTTACTTTCATTTGCCTTTGAAATTTATAAGTTGATTGTAATTTTAAAACAGTACTATGTTATTATTTAGATCGGTTTCATAGAAACAAGACAATTTTAATTGGCTTGGGTTTCACAAAATTAGGTTGATTGCAAAATTTTATGTATGAACACGTAAAGAAATGTACAAATTATAAAAAGTATTGGTGAGAATATTAATGTGTATATAAATAATATAATACTACCATACTTTAATTATAATATAATCTAACAACATGTTCATTCTCTTAGATAAAAAATACAATTAATTTTCATATACAGCAATTCTCTGATAGCAACTCTTCCTTTAATAATTGTTTTGAGATACATATATGTATATAAATATTATATTTAAACATATATAAATACACATATAAATACTGTTTACATGAGATGTTGAGATTAAGATCTGTTGAGAATAGAAAAATTTCATTTGCTCCATGAAAGTAATTTTATAATTTAATATTAACATGGTATTGAAGCATGGAAACCATTTTGATTTACCTAAATGAGTCCGATTCACATTATATATCATAAATTTAAATACAAAAAATATATATTTTCCCAATACACAGAAATTGATGCTTTTAAATCAATTATTGAACAGCTATGCTTTCAAGTGTTTCAAGAAATGCAAATATTGGTGGGACAATTTAGAATAATTTAGTACTTAGTAGATCAAGAATTACTCTAATGACCTATTTCTTCTTTGAAAACATGGGATAATTACATATTACTACATGAAACATTTTACATTTAACAGTTTCTTCCATATCAGCATTTACTTATGAATTAATTTTAAGTTATGCAATATTTATTCAAATAATTTAAATAATTTGATTATTTTATACAATAATTCATTCATTGATAATTAGTAGACATAATTTTCTCCTACTTTCCAATAATGTCAAAATTATTCATGATGTATGTACTTGGACTTCCTTGTTTAGTACCACTGACATGTTTAGGTGTTAATAATAAAAACAAACAAACAAACAGATATTTAAATATTTGACCATAGCTAGGTTTGGATTCTGTGCGTTATTAGTGAGAGATTTAGCTAACAAATTCTTTTCTCCCACAAATGAATACAGATATAAATAATATTGTCATAGGATGTTGACATTAAGATCTGTAGATTCTGAGAAAATTTCACTTGCTGGATGAAAGTAATTTTGTAATTTTAATTACAATATGGTTTTGAAATAAGTATACCACTTGAATAATCCAGACGAGACTATTTCAATTGTCTGAGTTCTCAAAGCAATGAATTAAAGAAAGAGTCACTGTCACAGAAATACTATAAAAGGAAATTAATAGTAATTTTAGCTAAAAGAAGGAAGGGTTATGAACCTTTGAAAACAGTAATATCTAGGATTTTTTTTTTTTAGATATTTTCTTTATTTACATGTAAATTTCTCCTTTCCCAGTTTCCCCTCCAAAAAACAAGCAAGCAAACAAACAAAAACAACAAGAACAAACCCCTGTTGCCTCCCCCCTCCCCATGCCTGCCACCCCACCCTCTCCTACTTATTGGCCCTGGCATTCCCCTACACTGGGACACAGAACCTTCACAGGGCCAAGGGCCTCTCCTCCTATTGATGATCAAATTTGCATTCCTCTACTATACGCGTGCTGCCAGAACAATCAGTCCTACCATGTATAGTCCTTGGTTGGTGGTTGGGTCCCTGGGAGCTCTGAGGGTACTAGTTAGTTCATATTGTTTGTCCTAAGAGGCTGGAAACCTTTCAGCTCTTTTGGTCCTTTCTCTAACTCCTTCATTAGAGACCCTGTACTCAGTTCAACGGATGGCTGTGAGCCTCTACATCTGTATTAGTCAGGTATTGTCAGAGCCTCTCAGGAGATAGCTATATTTAGGCTGGCTTGTCCTTCCTTCAGTCTCTGCTCCATAGTTAATATCTAGGAATTTTAAAAGACAAATAAACATATTCATATGACTCTGATAAAAGCTACATTTTGTTTGCAAAAATCATTATGAAACATGTTTCTAGAAATGAAATATAGTAGTGTTATTGTTTTAAACCAATTTTATGCCGAATTATTATTAGAAATAATACACAAATATATACATTTGTATACACACATACATATATTTATATAAACTCATGCAAATACATATATTTTTAAATTTAAAACCAAATATTTTATATAAATACAAAATTATACTTACATAAAATACATATTTATATGAAATATTAATTGAATTAAAAATAATTTGAAAATAAAAATGCAATATTTTTGGACCAAATTTATTTTTGCTATCCATATGTAGTTAAGAGCCTAGGAAGATAATCATGTTGTCTTCTCAAATCTGGGTTAGAGAAAAAAATTTATAAGGAACATACCTTAATAATTTTAAATTTAGTAATATTTCAAATTTGCTATGCTTACCTGTGGGTATTTAGAGATATTTTTTATAATGTAGTAAGGAATTATGCTGATTTAGTAGAAACAGTTACTCTACATTTGTCTTCTAGATCCATGACTCAACTATACCCTTGTCAGCACAGTTTTCAGTACCAAGAATAATTTCCCTATTGTTGAATTTACCTTAAGTTTAATTAAAGAGCTGTTGGTTACTGGTGATGCATATGTACAAATATTAATGTCCCCACAAATGTTTAGAGAATGATCCTGAATATTCTCTGCTGTTTGAAGGAACTTCATCTGTGTGAAATCTGCAAGAGGCTACCAAAGACCCTAGCCATATCATGCTCTTAGTATAATGCTTTCAAATTCCCTGTCTCCTCTGTCAAGAAAAATAAATGTGTGGTGTTTTTAAGTTCTACAGGCTTTACTACTTAATTATAACACGCCAAAGAGAAACCAGAAGACAAGGAAAATAGTATAGTAGACAATATTTAATTAAATATTCCTTTAAAACTATGAACCTCTAGTAGTTTCAAAGGTACATGCTTGGAAGGAGAGTGAATAGATGGCAGAGACCAAGAAAGAGTGAATGAAAGGAAAAGAGAAAGGGAAATGGCAAGAAGAAAGAAAATAAATGAAAGAAATGCAAATAGGTCAGGATGGGGATGGGAGAGGGAAAACAGTATAGAGGGTAGAAGATGCAGAGTGGTTAATTCAATGGAACATGAACAGCATGAATATAAGTAATGTTCAAGTGCTGTTGGCTTACAATTATCATCATCATATATAAATGTGTAATAATCCTATCCAAGGAAATGCAAGACCTACACAATAAAACCTTTAAAACTGGAAAAATAATTGAATAATACACTAGAAGAGAGTAAGTCCTTTGGTGCATCTGACTGGTAAAATTAATAGAATGTCAATGGACATTCTACCAAAAGAAATTGAACAATTCAAAATACCACTGTAATTCACCACATAAAATAAATAAATCTATATCTCAAAATTCACACAGTAGGTGAGCAATTCTGAACAACAAAACCACTGCTAGGAATATGACGATAAGACTAAAATTAATATTACTGACTCATAATTGTGAAAACACTAGAACTGACTTAAAACAGACACATTCATCCATGGGATAGAATTAACAGCACAGGTACAAGCCTATATACATACAACCAACTGATTGTTGACCTTGATGCCATACATTGTAGACAAAACAACACTATCTTTAAAACATCCATCCATCGTGTATGGAAATATGTAAATCTACAGGTTGAAGAGGAAAACATTGTCTTTCTCTCTCACCTTATAGACAAATCAATTCCAAATTGATCAAAGATGATGTTTGCCCTGAGACTTAAAATTCTGGAAAAAAAAAAAAAAAGGGGGGAAGGAATGCACATTAGGATCTAGATGCAGATAAGAACTTGTTTGTTTGTTTGTTTGAAGATATACCACTGCCCCCTCAATGATTTGTAAGTGATCAGTTCGAAAAAAATTATTCAACAGAAGCTGAACATTCTAGAGAATTTATAAATAGTTTAAAACCTCTCTAAAATATCACTGAGATTAGTCACTTTGACCATTGTTAACTCTTGCCTTTGCAAGGCGGTTGTACTCTTATTTAAACTGTCTTGTCATCTTCTTAGACTGTCTTGCTTTATTTTATCTATTTTTGAAGGATGTCACATGAATCAAGGAAATGAAGCCAGTTAATGTAGAGATCTGAATGATAATAGTAGCTAATCATTCGTTTCTGTAAGTTAGCCTCGCAACCTCAATAAAGATATTTTTCTATTGAACATGAAAGGTGGTCTGGGTAGTTAGCAATCATAAAGAAAGAAAACTTCACATGGTTCTTCTTCTTCTTCTTCTTCTTCTTCTTCTTCTTCTTCTTCTTCTTCTCCTCCTCCTCCTCCTCCTCCTCCTCCTCCTCCTCCTCCTCCTCCTCCTCCTCCTCCTAGTTCTCCTCCTCCTCCTCCTACTCCTCCTCCTCCTAGTTCTCCTCCTCCTCCTCCTACTCCTCCTCCTCCTAGTTCTCCTCCTCCTCCCCCTGCTCCTCCTCCTCCTCCTCCTCCTTCTTCTTCTCCTCCTTCCTCCTCCTCCTTCTCCTCCTTCTCCTCCCTCTCCCCCTTCTCCTCATCTTTTTCTTTTATTTAATTTGTTGTTTTGTAAGTCATCTTAAGAAACAAATATCATAATTTATTATCTGGAAGATACTTACCTACAGCATCCTCAAGTTCAGAAACCAAAGGGCATCTTAGAAAAGGTAATCAACAAACTTGCTTCCAGTATAATCGTTCATAAATTAATGTCTCATAGGAAGAGGATATATGGGCTTCATGTAAAATCTAGGATGTCTGATATTTATTTTTAGTATTCCATGGACCATATTTCTTAATTCTCTACTCTGAGTGTTCCTTTACTCTCTATTTCCATATTCTGTGATAATGCCTAAGCAGTGAATAATAGTAGAAAAATAGTTTACGATATAGAATAGGTAATACATTTGAGACATGTTTTATTGTCACTTATAATATAATGAAGTAAATGCCAAGAAGAAAACATATTTTCTCTAGTTTAATAAAGTAATGATAGAAATAACAAGTGATGAGACTGAGTGTTAGAGACACAGGCATTTACACTGTATAAGATTCAACACCAAACAACAGAGAAAGATAAAATGGTTTGACTATGTCACTTGACAAAGGAACATAAGGAGAAAACATAAAATCGTCAAGAATATTAATATATGTTAACCACAAACAACATTTAGGATCTTCTTGGAATGTATGTGATATTTGTTAATATGTTCTTAACCCATTTAGAAGAGTCCCTACTGTTTAACCATTTGAAACATTTAAAACATAGTATCTCAACCATCAAACCGTGAATCTTTTCATCTCAGTGAAGTTCAATTGGGAACAAAAACCATTATTTGGTGAAATGCTGAGACTTAATGAACAGAAAGTATAATTGTATGATTTTAGTGAATTTCCTCAAGAAAAAGAGACATATAATGGGGAAAACAACTTAAAATGCTCAAACTGTCTGAGTATGGCATGGTATTTGGTTATTTTAAGATAAGAAACATTAAATTGCATGCATTTAGAAGTGCAAAGAAAAGATGTTTATGAGTAATTCTCATGTACATGCTAGCCAGACAATCTCTGTTCTTGGAAGAAGTAATTACTGTTGCTCTTCTGAACTTTAGTTACCTGCTATTAACTCAGTAGGAAATTTTAAATTGTAACTTACCCTGAAGTCTACTACTCACAGAAATACATGAGCTCCTCCTTCTAATAGAAAAAAACCACACACTGCACTCCTTCCTTTAAGCATGCGGAGCTTCACATGGCATGAAAATAGTAGGTATGCTTTCTAAGTGTACTTTCAGGCTCAATAGTTCACTTAAACTCAAGAAAATTAAAAAAAAATAAAATAAAGAAAAAGAGTTGGCAATAAATACAATAATTTCCCCTTAAATATTAGTTTGTGGCCATATTAAATGTAGAGTGAGTTGGGTACAGAAAAATAGAACAAAACTCTCAGGAAAGAACAAGACAGCTTTGTCTATTTTCAAGTGGCTTGCATTGGGTAATGATCGTGCTTTCTCTTTATTAACTGTTTATGGTATAGTGATAGAGTTCAGATATAGCAAGCTATATCAGATGTCATTCTTTACCACTTCAAAGTGGAATTTCTACGGAGGAAAAAAAGTCACACCACACCATGTTAAAGAATATGCAAATACCTTACTGCTTTAAAATAGTTGAGACAGAGTTATAACAAGTTTTTTTTCACTCTTATTTTTCCAATTTGTTTTAATAATGGTTAGCTATTCCTGTAAATAAATATATGTATATGTATATATATACACATATATATGTGTATATAAATATATGTATATAAATATACACATATATATGTATACACATGTATACATATATATAGAGAGAATTTGAATATATCCACCTGTAATTTCCATTCACATTTTATATTTTTAAAAAATAATCCTAAAATTTTAATATTTAGATATAATTAAGTAATCTTCCCCACCACTTACTTTCCTCCAACAATTTCATGTGTACCCATTGTTGCTTGAAAGGGATTGGAGGCAGGAATAGGAAAAATATAAAATGATGTGATCTTTATTCTTCTTAATTTTCACTTGTCCTTCTATGTGTATAATCTAAAAGCCCCTTTCTGCTTTTGTCAAACATTGTAATGTATTCTTAGCAGACTATGACCTCCCATCAATCAAAACCCTCAAAGCATCATCACATATCAAATTAATTTTGTAGCAAACTTTACCTGTTTTGCTGTTACACACCTTGCTGAGATCTTCATCAATCTGTGGTGTATATTGTATAATTTACCTTTTTCTTTTTTCTGTAACTTTGGCTTTCATGCCACTGATTCCAGATTGGAACAAGATAATGAGGTAATGCAAATTCAGGTCCTGGACTGCAGTTCTTCTATTTAGCTCAAAATATTTGCTTGCCTATTTCTTTTCAAGAGGTGATGTATTTTGTACGCACAATTCCTTCAAATTTATACTTCTTATTTTCAGACTAAATTGTTTAGAAGGAACTAAAGATATTTAATTTGCAACAGATTACAAAAGCTTTATGTTTTAACTATGTGTTTCTGTGAGTCCACTCAGTTGTGTTCATGTTTATCTATGTATATAACTGTACTTCTATCCTTCATATTCTCTGGTGTCCAATATCATAGTGACAGTAAGAAAATATTTTCATGATGTGTACCATAGTATGTCAAACTGCCAAGCAGCCAATAACGTATATATGCTCTGATATACATTACTATATAAATTTGTTGTGTCAACACACTGGCATTGATTGATGGGCGATTGAAGAGTTGAATGTCTCTCATGGCAAAAACTAGAGTATTAGTGTCAAAGGTAGCAAAGTTACTTTTAGTATATTAAATTTTGAAATGACAGGAACATATCATTGGAAATAATCTTATGTTTAACCAGATTGTATAATATAGTGAGTCCATGAAAGCATATTTGCCTTAGAATCCTATGCCTATACTATTATTTGTTCATCCAGGTATTCTGTGATATCCCATGGAATTTTATACTTTAAGGTTGAAGCAGCTGCTGACATTTGAATCATAATATTTGCAGTAATAACGCTCTTCACACACTTTAATAAGAGAGTTTACTCTGAAAATATTTACTATGTTATGAAAAGAAAAATGCTTACATGGAAATGTCACATTCTCCCTTTAAGCTTCATTCTTGATGTGTATCATGACATATGTTTGATAGCTCTGGGAGGAATACTCTGGCTTCATAGGTACTTGTAAGTTTAATTTGTTCAGTATAAGCTAAGTTCTTCTCAGAAAGCTCCATCAAGTATTTGTTGATATGATTACAACATATACTAGGTAATACCTGGTGTAGCTTTTTTATTAGAGTTGCTATTTTAAACAAGTTCTAGTTTTCAAATTGAAATTAACTGACTAGTCTATAAGCAGGATTGTAGTATATGTGACATTTAAAATACATCTGCATAGCAAAGCTAATGGGAGAAGCCAAATACTAAAATGTACTACACTGAAATAATGTTACAATGCTGACTTATCAAAATAGAAGTAAAAGATGAAGTGCAGGTCCTTGAAGCAGAGAAGAACTGATAGTAGTTAATGAATACATAACTTAATTTTTACGTCATCCTTTTTGAGATATCAGATTCATTGTTGTTCTTTTCTGTGGACAAATATACACAAGTTGCATGTTTGCATTGACTGGGAAATGATTTCTTTTATGTATTTATATCACTTTAAAAATCTTAGTCGATTACCCTCTTATAGTATCTTTGGGAGTTATTAAATTTAAGCTGGTAACAGTAATTTCATTAAGCAGCAAGTAGGTTCATTTTAACATTTGTTTGTGTGTTTACAGTAATAACTATATATATTATGAGAGATGGAAATTCATTCTTTTTATTGCTTATTTTCTTTTTTTACACTTCAAATGTTATCCCTCTTCCCAGTTTCTCCTCCACAAACCACTATCTACTCCCCTGCTCCCTGCTTCTATGAGGGTGCTCCTCGACCACCCTCTCCCATCTCACCACCCTAGCATTCTCCAACACTGAGACATAGAGTCAGCACAAGACCAAGAGGCTCCCCTCCCATTGACGCCAGATAAGACAATTCTCTGCTACATGTGCAGCTGGAGCCATGGGTCCCTCCATGTGTATTCTTTGGTTTGTGGTTTAGTCCCTGGGGAGACTGGTTGGTTGATATTGTTGTTCTTTACATGTGATTGCAAACCCCTTCAGTTCCTCCAGGCCATCTACCAATTCCTCTATTGGAGTCCCCATGCTCAATGACTGGCTGCAAGTATCCATATATCTATTGGTCCGGCTCTGTCAGAGTCTCTCAGCGGACCAGGCTCCTGTCAGCAAGCATTTCTTAGCATCAGCAATAGTGTCTGTGTTTGGTGTTGGCAGATGGGATGGATCCCTAGGTGGAGCAGTCTCTGGATGGCCTTCCCTTTAGTCTCTGCTCCACTCTTAGTCCCTTTTGACAGGAACAATTCTGGTTAAAATTTTTGAGATTGGATGGGTGGCCTCACCTCTCAACTACGGACTGTGCCTACACACTAGAAATATTCTGTACAGGTTCTATCTCTCCCTTTTGTTGGGTATTTTGGCTAATGTCATCCCTGTTGGGTCCTGGAACCTCTTGGGTCCCTGGCATCTGGGACTTTCTGGTGGCTATCCCCAATTCTTCTTCCCCCACTGGTGCACACTTCCATTCAAATTCCTGACACTCTCTACTTCTTCCCCAACTCCTCCAGCATAGGAGTCTGCCTCCCTTTTCCTTCCCCACTCCTCTCTCTCTCTCCCAGGTCTCTCGCTCTCTCTACCTTCTGTGATTATTTTCTTTTCCATTCTGAATAGGACTGAAGCATCCACAAGTTGGTCTTCCTTCTTCTGGGGTTTCATATGGTTTGTGAGTTGTATCGTGAGCATTCCCCCATTCTTATTGCAGTAAATGAACTGTTTTACTTCAGATTGTCCTATAAAGTGATTCTTATGTTTACATTTGATTCTCCAGTATTTAAATAGGAAATTTTATCTATTTTCAATTTCTTACAAACAGCAAAGTAGTGAATATTTTATAAAGCAATTGAAAGACATTTTAATTTGTAGAATATATTTTAATCAATTCTGCCATGGAAAACATTAATATTTTACTAAGAGTTCATCTAAACAAGGATATTGGCAATGAAAATAAGAGTATTCTGTTGGCTACATTTGAATGCTCAACAGTAGGAGAAACTTTCATCAGAAACATTAATTAGCACTGAGTCATTAGACTATGCTCTGTGTGCTTATTTCTCAAGCTGTGAACTCTTGAGTCAGACACACGCACACAGCCATGGCCTTGATGCATTCTCAGCTTAATCAAAGAGGTAGCTTGTCAGGCCAATAATGGAAAAGTAGTGGGGAAATATTTTCAGCTGTTACAAAATATAGTTGTACCCAAACTATTGATTGAGGTTATATTTATAAGCCATTTGAAGAAGAGGTTATATTTTTCAACATTGTAAGAATATTTATTCATTAACTTAAAAGAGAAAGAAAGAACACATTGAAATGTGGGTGGGGCTGCATAACCTTTTACCACATTTTAAAATTTACCTTAATATTATATTTAATTTTTACTTTAATTGAAAAATAATTGTATTTATTTATAAGGTATAACATGAAACTTTGACCTCTGTCTATATAGATATATTGAATTCTATATTATTTCCCTCAGTATAATATCTACCAAGTCCTTGTATTTTACTGTGATAGACAATCCATTTTATAAATATCTTCTTATATTCTATTATAAACACATATATTGGCTGGTGCGAATATGTCAATAGTAAATTTTTGAGTTCAGATACCTCTTTGATATATCTGTTTTGATTTTTATATAAATTGTTAAAACAGTATTTAGTAATCATAAAGGAATTCTGTGTTACAAAATATTCATACAAATTTATATTGCCAACAAGATACAAGATGTTTTGTGCAATTTATTGAAAACATATTTCAATTCATCTTTTTTTTTATAGCAGTTATAACAATGGGTGTATCAATGGGTGAAAGTAAAGCATTGAGATTGACTTTTCAGTTTCTGACCATGAAAGTGGCTGAGCAATATGTCATTGGTTGCTGTCTCATTCTTTCATGAATGGTCATTAAGATACTGGCTCATTTTAATTTTTTATATAGTATTGAGCTGAGTTTTTATACCTATTATAATCAGATTCTTAGAAGATTTCTAAGTTGAAACTGCTTTTCCTGAACCCACAGGTTGTCTTTTCACTCTCACTTTTCTTTTGATGTTGATGAACTTTTTATTTCTTGTAACCAAGTTTTCTATTTTTAGTTTCATTCCTGCACTTTTGAGTCTTGGCTAGTATAGTAAACAGATGTAAGAGAGGCATTCTCTTATGCTTTATTCCTCTCTTTTGGCTTTTTTTGATCTTTTATAGGTCTTGCCTAGGTGATTGAGCTAATGTACACATAGCTGTACAATGTCCAGAAGTAAGCATTTCATGGCTTCTCTCACCACACACTGCTTTTACATAATTCTACCCTGGTTTTCATGATATTCCCAGAACCTTGGGTTACATATGTTAATATAAATGACTCATCTACAACTAAGCAATCATAGTTTCCTTTAATCTGAGATGTTATGATTTTCTGTATTAGTCAAAGCCCTGTGGAAAATGAAACTTCCCTGAAAAAAAATTAGGATGACCCATACTTATAGGTTTAAATATAGAATACTTATCAGAGAAATATATAGTATGAACATTTAGACAAAGAAGCATTGGATTTCTAGTAGTACCTGTGATATTGCTAGATGCAGATGTACACAGCCAAACAATGGACTGAGCACAGGGATTCCAATGGGGAAGTTAGTACTGGAGGAGCTGAAGGGGTTTGCAACCCCATAGGAAGTACACAATATCAACCAATCAGAACCCACAAAGCTCCCAGAGACTAAACCACCAGCCAAAGAGTACAGACAGTGTACCTATGGCTCCAGCTGGTTATGTAACAGAGGATTGCCTTATCTAGCATCATTGTGAGGGGAACCCCTTGGTCCTATGGAGGCTTGATGACCCAGGATAGAGGAATGCTAGGCAGCTGGGGCAGAAGTGGGTGGGCAGGTGGGGGAGCAGCCTCATAGAGGCATGGGGGAGGAGATAGAGGGCTTGTGGAGGGGAAACTGTGAAGGGGAATAACATGTTAAATGTAAATAATTAAAATAACCAATGAAAATGGAAAAATAAACATAAGTCATAAATTAATTCTGCATGCTTGCTTGGAATCAGACTTGGCAATGTCCAGTCTGAGACTGGAAAACTGGATGCTTCAAGAGAGTTAAATGTACAGTTCCAGGGAACCCAGCTCTCTTCCAATAAGGGGTGTGGATATCAGTTTAAGATATCGTTTGTTCTCTTTGCAAACATTGACTAATTTAGCTCTTTTGGCCCATTCTGTCTTGCAAATGGTGTACAAGATAAGATAATTCTTTCTTTTTTGCTGTTTGCATTATTTTCTTTGCATTTATTAATTTGATGAATACTTACTGACTTTTTAAATTTTTTATTATATTTTTAATTTTTATTCTCCAAAATCCCCCATGCCAAAACCCTTGCTCTGCCTCCACGGAGGTGCTCTCCCAATCAACCACCCACTCCCACCCCACAACCCTTGACTTCTTGATGAACTTACAGAGTAAATGTTACCAGCTTAGGGAAGACTTTCCTGCATCATTGCTCATTCCTGGTGCAACACTCTACATCTTGCCATTAGGAGCCCTTATTTGATGGGTTCATGTCAGTGATGCCTGTGAAGTATATTTTGTTGTCATGAATGTGTTATTTTTGGAATTAATCTATTTGGATTCTCTTGCCCAGATCATAGTTTACTGCTTCTGGCTTGTGTTATCACAACTTCTCTTGATGTTATAATGAATTTTCTACAGAAACAGTTCATAAAATAATAGCACCATGATTCAAATTATCAAACAGCCATTGTTCTAGCTGTTCTCAAGTAGTGATCATGAAGATTAGATTTTTTTAAAAAAGATTTAATTGACTCATATAGGGGAATGCCAGGGCCAATAAGTGGGAGAGGGTGGAGTGGCAGGCATGGGGAAGGAGGAGGCAACAGGGGTTTGTTCTTGTTGTTTTTGTTTGTTTTTTTGTTTGTTTTTTGGAGGGGAAACTGGGAAAGGAGAAATTTACCTGTAAATAAAGAAAATACCTAATTAAAAAAAAAAGAGGAATGTAAGTCATACTATTCAGAGGTTCAAAACATTAAAAAAAATTAAAAGAAAAAATAAATAAATTGAGACCATATATATATATATATATATATATATATGGAATTCCACATACTATTTCTATGCTTATGTATATTATAGCATACTAAGCAGCATAAAATATCTACCTACAGAACATTCATTATTTTTATTATAAAACATTCAGAATAGTTCTTCTAGCTCCTTGGAATGTATTATACGTACAATTACCTGTAAAAAACACATTGTGCTTTAACACAGCACAATTTATTCTTTTCTTCCTGTAGCTTGGAACCTACTAATCACTTTTCTTATCACTACAGTACTATTCTCCTAAACATCTAATATCAACCATTTTATTTGTAGTCCACTGTTAAAATCTTCCTGTTACTCTCTTCACTTAGGGCATCATTTACTTTGCTTCCATTTCTCCTAACTCCTAACTTTCATTTACAGCATAAGTCTCAATAAGCCTGTGAAGTGCTCAGCTGAGTTAACTGAAATCTGAAATTCCTTAACTTCTAAGCTACAACACCTGAACAGAAATATGCAACTAAAATGTATTGGCTCTTCTGCATCACATGAATACATTAATTTTCATTTTCCTTAAAGAGTTCAAAGACAATGAATATTAATCATATACTGAATTATTTTGTAAATTTCCCCACAAATCTACATGAATTATGGACAGTCATCTGTTTTATTTTCCATTTGAATTACTTTATTCTCTAAAAACTTAGTTTTGTGGACTTTTAAAAGATTTATTCCCTTGTGTAAGTACTTCACTAGTAAAACAAAAGTAAACATTCATCAAAATCAGAGACCAATCAGGAACTTCTCATACTTTAGGTTTTCTATAGAAGAAGATGTCAGCTTCCTTTCTAATTCTAATTTTATAACAAAGATCACAATAATTGGTGAACTTATGCCGTGGCATTTAAGTTGCCAGTCACAGTGATGGATGTACATTAATCAAGTTGTCAATCCTCAAACCTACAAATATACTTTAATATGTTTTTGTTTGAACTATTTATTCTATGGCAAGGTATAACATCATATAAATATTTCTCTATAAAATGTTTATGACATGAATAATACAAAGTCATTTGCCTTTCAATCATAGCCTTAATTTGAAACAGGAATAGATATGAATTTTCTATGCAAATGAAGAAACTCAAAAGATAATTGGATTTCTTTGCTCTATAATGGAGATTCCACTTAATATCTTCTTTCAATTATGAAACTGAACCTGTATAACGCTGTTGCTAGGAGCAGAACCTTGCTCACTGATGTTGTAGGGATCAGCAAACTTGTTTGTCAAATTTCTTAATGATTAATTATATAAATAGTCAAAGTCTCTGATTCTCTGAATTTCATTTTTATACTCATCATGTGAAATCTGTTGCTCTTAATTAGGTGGATACCAATTCTTCAGAA